>JAVFBY010415154.1:0-33738 GCA_034781015.1 Tonicella lineata
CTCCCGGCAAGGCGTCAAACTCATTCCCTCCCTCCCTCAAACAAACAAATCATTTGTTTTGGAGAAAGTTATTGTCCACACTACAGCTTAGTTGAAATACTGTTGGTGTAAAGCAATAAATCGATCAAGTTTGCTGAAATTTATTTGATTTTGGCAAAAACTTAAACATTTATTTTTTCAATCTTTTCTGGATATGTTAAACCCTGTTTACAATTTTTAGATAAAATGGTTTTGAATGAAATAATTGGACAATATTTAATAAATCTTTTTAAAGAAGACTATGGAATGCAACATTTTTTATGTAACTTGTTATTATATAATATGTTACAACTGTAGGGAACGGACAACAGTCGGGTACGGTTCAGTATTACCGTGAATCCGCCTAGTGGAACTAACCTGTTTCTCATCAATCCAGAGAGTGGGGACCTATTCCTTATTGCCCCATTTACATCTGATGCCACCAGACCTAACCAGTATGACGTAAGTATAAACTAGATAAGAGCATTTTTTATTTTATATTTGTCTTGTATAACCCTGTCCAGTTTATTGTAGAGTTTGTTTGCCAAGTTTAACTTTCAGAAGAAAATTATGTTTTGAATTCAATTTATAAGTCTTAATCATCTTAGTACATTCTCCAAAATTTTTATAGGCTAGTATTTTAAGACCGTAACAACTTTTTTTTACTGTAAACCTTGACCTCTTTTTTAGGTTACTGTGGAAGGTCGTGACCATGGCGTTCCTCCTCAGTCTGGAACTACAACCATCACGGTTTTCGTGCAGAGAAACCGCTTTGCCCCTGTCTTCTCCCCACCCACCTTCTCTAAAACAATTGATCGAACACTTTCCCTCAACAGCATTGTCACAACAGTCACAGCATATGACAATGATACGGTGGTAAGTTAAATACCATTTGTTTTTGTTTAAAAACTAGTTTATGAGAAACACTTATTTTCGTTTTCAGTCTTCAATGTTCTTTTGTCATGGCATTTTAGTGATTATAAAATAATAATTGAAATATAATGGAAGAAAAAAAATCAGATTTTTTTTTTTAAATTTAATTTCAGTGTCCATACAGTAAAAATTCTGATTTTTTTTATTTTTTATTTTTTTTTTTTATTTAATTTCAGTCTCCATACAGTGATTTTACATTTTCAATGAACCGTGTTGGGAATGGTCCAGAGTTCTTCCAAATAAATAATGGCGGGGATATCACAGTGGCTAAGAATATAGCCTTCGATCAGGATCTTGTCTACTTGGTAAGCCAAATTTGCCCTCCCCCCCCTCCCTCCTTTAACAACTATTAAGATGCAAGAAATATCCTGACCTGATTTGTTGATATTATACAAACATTATCATATTTGCATTATTGAAGAAAACTGTACATTCTTATAATTCGCTTTGATAACGTAGGTTACTAACTATTGGCTTTATCTTTAAATTTGTAACTAGGACTTTATATTCTCCTAGATAAATTTACCCTGTCTAGTTTCCATGGGTAAAAAAAAAAAAAAAACTTTCATACAAATTAATCTGTCAAAATAAAATTCTTCTTTTTTGTTTACAGTGTGAAGTGGTTGTAACAGATGGCGGCGGTTTAACAGACACTGCTACGGTCACAATAACTGTGAATCGTAATCTATTTCCACCACAGATCTTCACACCTGTCCTCAATGTAACAATTCTAGAAAACCAGGCTCTGGGCACTCAGGTTGCCTTGATTCAGGTGTCGGATGCTGATGTCACAGTATGTACATATAAACCATTTTGATTTCTAGGTCTTTCTCCTCGTCTTTCTTTCGTCTTTCTTATTGCCAGTGATGTGAACGGTGGTTTCCTCCGCCCATGGTGCTGGCACGCTTTCATATAGGTGAAATAACCCTGGGTAGGGCGTTAAACCCAATCAATCCTGTCCAGTCTTGTTCCCAGTGACTCTGATGTAAAGGGTGGTTCCCTTAACCTATTGGGCTGGTACGCGGCCATATAGGTAAAATAGCCCCGAGTACAGCATTAAGCCCTAATCAATCTTTGTTTTTAGGTGCTTAATCTATTTTTTTAATTTAATTGCTGTTAAAATTATCATGACACAAGTTTACTTTTTTTTTTTCAGGCCCCTCATAACACTGTATCGTACGCTATCACATCAAACACTCTAGCACAGGAGTATTTCACAGTGAGTGCGAATGGAATTGTTAGTCTACGAAAATCTCCAACTTTAGCTCCAAGTGTCATATTTTTCCAGGTATGTAAAATTCGCTAAATTAAATTGTCAAATCTTTTGAATTTAGAAAAAATGAATCGCAAGTAATCTTTTTGCATTGCTTAATTAGTGGGTGGTTGAGCAAAGCTCCCTGGTGTCCTTTGCTAAGTGGCATCAGAAAGCTGATATATTTTTTTTGTGATGTCTTTGACATTGACAGGGACTTTTTCTGGCGTTAGATGTAAACTTAAATATTAATCATATCTGGGAATATTGTTTTAAAATTGCATATCACATTCTAAGATATTGTTTTCATTTGGTTTTAGATGACGGTCAGTGTAAGGGATCAAGGTTTACCACTTTCTCTTCCTTCTACCAATCCAGCCACTGTTTATGTGTACATCACTAGGAACTCGCAACCACCCATTTTCTTCTCTAAACTTTACACCAGAACTATTGATGAAAGTGTGTCCACTCCATTCAACGTGGTCCTGGTCGCGGCATCAGATAGTGACACCAGTGTAAGTACTGGCTTAAATTTTTGTCCCCCCCTTTTTTTTTGTTGTAATTTTAATTTGTGTATGGCTACATTGCTGATTAATGTTGCAATATTATCAATGTAACTAGCTGTTGGAGAAAAAAAAATCAATATATTGGGGAAATAATTTGGCCACATCTTTTTTGAAAATAGCAAATGTTCCTAATGGCGTCCAATGCCCAGACCAGCCCAGTGTGTTCCCCAGAATACAATCCGGACCACCCACATTGATATTGTCCCAAAACCTTAAATACGCTTGCTGCCATGAACAAAATAAAATAGATAAGTAATAGACCGAAGTAATCCCCAAAACTAGCGGGTGGTTGGGCAGGAGCTTCCTGATGCCTTAGTGCTCTCGAAGTTAAAGGGCATCAGGAAGTAGTTTTTTTTAATGTGTTGCCGTTTTTCTTTTTTTTTCCTTTTTCTGTCTCTTCATGTTGCCAGTGACATGAAAGGTGGTTTCCTCCACCCATGGGGCTGGCACGCCGTCATATAGGTGAAATACCCCTGAAAACGGCGTAAAACACCAATCAATCCCCAAAACTAACTTTTACACTTTGCTTTCAGAAATGTCTGGGGTCCTTTTTTTATATTATAGATTCCTTTCATATAAGTCTTCTAAAACAAATACGTTTTTTTTTTTAGCCCAGCTTCAACCAGGTGACTTACCAAGCAATAGGAGATGACAATGCATTGAATTTCTTTAGCGTTCTTGGAAATGGTCAAGTAGTGACCACTAACGACTTGACTACAGACCCAGGAATTTTTTACACTGTAAGTAGTTTTTTGAGGTTTATTCATTTTTTAAAAAAATTTTTAAATTTTTTTTTTTTAAGTCTTGCATTCTACGTGTATTTTGGTTTTATTGTTTGTCTTTTTAAATATCCACGCTGTATTTGATAGTTAAATATTTTATAACATCTATTAAAATTTAAAAGATCTCCTTTTCATCGGGTCGTGTAAATTCTATTTCAGCTTCGTATCCGAGCTCAAGACAATGGGTCTCCACCAAGATCGGCTGAGGCCATAGTGAAAATCACTGTTCGTAGAAACTTCCAAAGTCCACGTCTTGACAGGGCCAATTATAATCTTCGCATCAAGGAAACCACTGCTGTGGGGGCAGGACAAGCATTTTGGACAATTTCTGCAACTGATGCAGATAATCAGGTCAGTGGATTTCATTAAATCTTGAGATTTTTATCTTAAGTTTGAGTGTATGTAATTTTTGTTATCCAGTATAAAGTTTTCTCTAATATTTATGATTACTTTAAAGCCTAGGGTGCTCCTGTTTTAATGTAAAATTCTTTTGTCAACTTAAAAATTCATAATGCTCCCTTTTCTAATCTTCAGCCACCAAACAATGTCGCTCAGTTTAGAGTAACGAGCTATGAACCGCCATCTGAGAATTATTTCCGACTAAACAGTCTTACTGGTGAACTTTACCTGATTGCCCCCCTTTATGAAGATTTGGCGGACACTATCAACTACCAGGTATTATATTAAGTATAATGTAAAACCCCAATCAAACAAACCAGGTAAAGTAAAGAATAACAATTTAGACAACATTCTATCTTTAAAACATTAACTTTTTGAATACTGTTCTTGTTAAGTAAATCGTGATTTTTTTTTTTAAAAAAATGTTGTATTAACTGAATCCTTATACATTCCAACAAGGCTTGTCTTTTTTTACATTCGAGTTTTAAATCCAAATTGACTTCCCAATTTTAGATAAATGTCCAAGCGTATGATCTTGGTGAACCAGAGTTGTCCAGTTCAGTTGCTCCAGTGAATATTCAAGTTATACGGAACCAGAATGCTCCACGTTTTGATGTCTCTTATCGTAAGGAACTTGATCAAAACCAGGATATCCAGAATGTTGTCTTGACTGTTTTAGCCACAGATGATGATCCTTTAGTAAGTCCAATTTTTTTTTTTCCACCGAAATATCCAGTTGACATTTTTTTTGTGTTTTTTTTTTCATTTTTATTTCTTATACTTACAAAAATGTGATACTTTGATAACTCAAAATTTCCCCATATTAAAAATCCTACCACAGCTTGTATAAGTGATATTTAGTGCTTTTCTGGTTTTTCTTATATCGCTAAAATCTCCCTTATTTCCAGGGGCCTGTTGCTCTAAGCGCTATTAAATTTAATCCTAGATTAGATTATGTCATACCATGTTGAAGGCCTATCTCTAATCCTAGACTAAGGATTTAATCTCCTATTAGGTTAATCTTGGTTTTGAGCAACCGGGCCCAGAACTGTTCTTGTAAGCTTAATTCAATTATTTCTATCCTCTGTTTCAGAATGAGTATGGCCAGGTTCGTTATGAGATTATTGGAGATGACACAGCACCAAATTTCTTCTCCATTAATCCTGATACTGGAGCCATTAGTTTGAAAACCCCACTGAGTACCGATATCTTGACAGATTACAAGGTAACTGGATCTTACTTCGTATATTATATGCACATGTTTAGAAACTAGCAAATTGTTGCAAGCCTAATTAACAACCGGCAATCTGTATGTCGTCTCATTACAAGTTTCTAAAAATGGCTAAAGCAAGTCCTGTATCATTTTAAAACTTTTCTTTTTATTTTGGAAAATTTTGTTCCTCGTTAATTTTAATATTTGTCCACATTGTAATCTCTTTACATGTTGATTTTTTTTTTTTAATAGTTGAGAGTACGAGCATACGATGATGGAGTCCCAGCAAAGGATGCAGTTACAGTTGTGAATTTTTTCGTTAATCGAAATATTAACGCTCCACAGTTCTTTCCCCTGACTTACAATGTCACAATTTATGAGAATCAAGCACTGGTGGATCGCATAGCTACTGTCTCTGCAACGGATCTTGATACACAGGTTAGTCTAATCAAATAAAAAGAATGAATTAAGCACAAATAAAAATGATGCCCTGGTGCTCTCGGAGTTAAAGGGCATGAGGACATTGTTTTTTTTTTTGTTTTGTTTTTTTTTCTCCCTTGGTCTTTCGTGTTGCCAGTGAGGTGAACAGTGGTTTCCTCCACCCATGGGCATGGCATGCAGTTATATTGGTGAAATACCCGGAGTACGGCATTAAACCCCAATCGATCAAATAAAAATGTAAATATCAATTCTATTTATCCTTGTGATACCTTAAACACTAATCAAACTAATCCTGTTAACATAGCATTCAATATGAAACCTTATTTTATGATTTTAGTCCCCTTTCAACGAGGTAACCTTCACTCTGGAAGGTTTGGCTCAGGGTCCAAGTTATTTTGCTGTGCGAGACCAAACTAATAATCTAGGAGAGATCTATGTGCGGCGACCCCTGACTGAAGATACTGCGCTTACAAGTGTCTATACAGTAAGTTACACATTTTTTTTCCCCCAATTATTTGTAATTTCACATGGTCTTCATATCTAAATTGTAAACGGTTATAAAAGCAAATAACCCTTTTCTAGTTTATTTTACAAAAAAAACCAAATCTGAATATTTGGAATGATTTTAACGTTAAAAACAAAATTGTAATTTAATTAATTTTTCAATTTCAGCTGACTGTCCGAGCCCAGGATAAAGGCACCAGTCCCCTGGCAACTGCCAATCTGGCTCGAGTTACAGTGAATGTGATCAGGAATCTGAACACGCCTCGCTTCATCAATCCACCTTACACTAAAGAGATTCAGCTCACCCAACCAGCCGGCTCCAGTGTGTTCACAATCTCGGCCGTTGATGACGATACTAGGGTAACTGTTTTTTTTTTATTATTTTGACTAGTTTTTACTTTTCTGGAGCTGTGTGTCATTCTAGAATTAAAACTTATAATCATGTGTTCATTTAAGTAATTTCATGGAGTTCAGATTTTTATTTAATTTGCAACAAAATTTTAATGCCTTTTTTTTATATATATTTTTTTTACACAGGCGCCATACAACACTGTTGGCTACAGAATAATTGGAGATGATGGAGCACAACTAGTATTTGGTATTAATAGCACTGGAACGATCTTCTTGAATCAATTCATCCAAACGTCTGGCATCTCCCAGTACAGGGTAAGATGATTAATACATAATTTCTAATATAGCTTATCAAATGCCCAGTATTAATGAAATAGCCATTTAATGGTTTGTCTTTTTTACTAAATAAAACAATTTAAGTTATCGTTTATGCATTACAATTTTCTGATTTTGATGTGTTTGGTCAGGTGCTTACATAACGGGCATCAACATTTTTTTTTCCTGTTTTGTTTTATCTTATGCTGCCAGGGTGGTTTTCTCCACCTATTGGGCTGGTATACCGTCATGTACGTGAAATACCCCCCACCACAGCCTTCAATTACAAAAATCCTGACCGTAATTGTATCTCATTTTTCTTTAAGGTTCGTGTTGAAGCATACGATGGTGGTTCGCCAATAAGAAGTGCCTTCCAGGTGGTCACAATTAATGTAAATCGTAATTTGTTCCCGCCAGTATTCCAACTGCCCGGCAGCCCTGGTTTTACAGTAACTGTACCAGTTCTGGAAACCAGTGATCTCACTTTCCTGGTGTACGTAGTAAACGCTACTGACGCAGATGTTGTTGCACCGTTTAACACAGTTCGTTATTCCATCACTGGAGATGGTGGTGCAGAGGATGTATTTGGAGTGAACTCTGCCACAGGTGCTATAACTCTCAAGAAGTTATTACAGCAAGATCGTTCCGTTTTCAAATACTCCATCAGGCTAGCTGTGGAAGATGGAGGATCTCCACCGAATACCGGTGCACAAGATGCCATTGTCAATGTTGACGTTATAAGGAACCTTAACACTCCATTCTTCATCAACTTGCCATACAGCCGATCCATTTCACAATCTGTTGGTCCATCTAATGTCCTTGTTACAGTACAGGCTACAGATAGTGACCCAGCTGGCAGCTTTAACAATGTTCGTTATGAACTCTTAGGAGATGGAGTGTCTACAGTCTACTTCAACATTGATCGATTCACCGGTCAGGTCACTACGACAGCTAACCTAGCTAATGACCCAACAACCATCTATACACTGAGGGTTCGAGCATATGACAATGGTAACCCAGTATTAAGTAACACTACAACTTTCATGATGACTGTAGACAGAAACTTAAATAATCCCATCTTCAATGGACGCTCCCAAAGCGTTACTATCCCAGAAACTCAAGCACCAGCTAACAGCTTCCTAACGGTCAGGGCTACAGATGCGGACTCTCAAAGCCCATTCAATACAGTAAACTATGAGCTTATCGGAGATGCTGCTGCTATGACTTACTTTGCTGTTGATGCCCAGAGTGGAGAAATTTATGTAAAGAAATCCCTGACTGAGGACACGACAACCAATGTATACACTCTCACCATAAATGCTTATGATCTAGGTGTCCCTCGTGAAGACTCTCTGGTAGATTACCAAGTTACTGTCAATGTAGATCGTAACCAAGCCCCTCCATTTTTCTTTGGTTCTCCTTACACAAAGCAGCTGAGAGAAGACGACCCTGTAATAGGAGCTGCACCTTTATTGACTGTTAGAGCTACAGACTCTGATCGTACTGTAAGTTTAGATTTTTATTGGCATTTTTATCTCCCCAAAACAAACTTTACAAATGAGGAATAATTTTTACACCTTTTTTTTTTAACTTTGCATTTTATAATTTTTCTTCATTCAGTTTGGCAATTAAATGACATATAAAATGTTTGACCTTTTTCTTGCAGCCTCCTTTCAATACTCTAAAATACCGTCTTGTTGGAGACTCCCCAGCTGAACAATTCTTCTCGTATAACACAACGGATGGAACTATCAAGCTGATCCGAGACCTCCGAGAGGGAACCGATAATACATACACTGTAAGTAATAGTCATTCTGTTTTGCAAATCCATAGCTTCTCAATCTATTCTTTCAGACTAGACTGCTTCTAAGTTACTTTATGAAACCCCAATCGGACAAATCGTACAAAGCTTGTAGCAACTTAAACTATTTTTCAAACATTCAGAGCAACTAAATCCTATCTACATATACTTTTATTTTTCAGTTGCGTATTGAGGCTAGCGATGGTGGATCTCCGCCTAGAGTATCCTATGGTATTGTTAACATTCCTGTGCTGAGAAATCTCTTCACCCCGGTGTACAGCCCAACCAGTTATTCAGCCGACGTTTTTGAAACCTATAACCTTCAGACCAGTCAAGCAATCTTAACAGTCCAGGGAACAGATTCAGATTTCAGGGTATTTATCTTCAAAATATTTTGCATAGTATTTAGTAGATCAAAGCCCGTTAAAACTATGTGTACCTTCCCAATTTTTTTGTTTTTAAATTTATTTAAAACCTTTCAAGAAAATTTACTAATCTTATCCATTGCTAAAAACTTTAGTTTTCCTTTTGTTTCAGGCTCCATTTAACACGATAAGGTATTACATCAGCGATGCTCCAAGCAGTAGCCTCGGTCAGCGGTTCTTCCTTCTGGATCCTATTACTGGTATATTCACAGCACGACAACCACTAACAGAAGGAGTCGACAGAACTTACTCGGTAATTTGAAGCCCCTATTTTAATTTTTTTTTAAATTATATACAGGAGGGTTATAAATATTTTTTCACTTCTGCTCTTAAATTGTTATAAATTTAAAAATTTTATTTGATTAAGTGTTAATCCTAAATTTTAATATTGTAATTTTAAATTGGTCCACAATAATGCAGAAAACCAAACTAATTTTAAAAATGATTTTGTAATTTAGTCCTAACTTTTGTTCTAATATCTATATTTACATGTATATTTCAGTTCAATGTGACGATCCAAGATCTGGGTGAACAAGGTGGTCAGACTAAACGTGTTGGGCAGGAAGCCACAGTTATTATTACTGTTATCAGAAACCTGAATGCCCCAGAATTTCTGGCTTTGCCCTACAGAGTGTCCATCAACTACACAATACCCCAAGGGGAGGTCATCTTTACTCCTCAAGCCAGAGATATTGACACTGTGGTAAGCCCTTATATTTCATTCAACCTTTGATCTTAATATTTTGATTATTCCAATTTTAATGCATTTTTTTGTATAATCTTTACAGTTATATTCTAAACATGTGTTGTTTTTTTTTTTAATCTAGAATCCTTTTAACCAGTTTACGTTTGCTATGCAAAACAGTGGTGTTGGATCAGTGTTCTTAGAGATGTTAAATCCTGGATCTGGTGCTATTCGTGTTAGACAGCCAATTGCAGACGATTCTTCACTTCAATACTTTGTAAGATCATAGTTCATGACCAGCTTTTTTTTTATTTAATTTTTTTAAGCATTTTAATATAATTGAAGATGTAATAAATTTTAGCTTATCTTAATTTTGTTATTATTTTTACAGAAAAGTTCATGTAGTACTAAGAAATTATAAATTTTAACTGAAATCTATATACATCTATATTATGAATTTGCTACTTTTTTTTTATAACTATAGGTCACAGCTAATTATTATACTTTACATTTGTATCTATTTAATTACACCTTTTACCCTTTGTAAGATTCCTACCAAATATCAGAATTATATGAATTCATACTAATAGACCCCCAACTTCCCCATGTTTTTAACAGGCAGCGATTGTGGTACAAGATGGTGGTTCCCCACCCATGATGGCCACGGCAACTGTTACCATTGATGTTAACAGGAACTTGTATGCTCCGGAATTTCTTAATCCAACAACTGTTCAAGAGATCCCAGAAACTCAATCACCAGGGGTTGACTTTATGACCTTGAGGGTAGGCGATTTGGACACTAGGGTAAGAAACATTTTTGTAAAGTTTAAAACAAATATGGTCTTTTATTTTTTTTGCACAGAGCTCGCAATATCAGTCAACCTTGTTTTTTTTTTATTAATTTTGCTAACATTTCACTTTTTTTTCTTCAGGCACCAGCCAACACAGTTAGATTTGGACTTCAACAGCCGTCTAATCTATTCACTCTAAATGAAAACACTGGTGGAATAAGTGTGAAACAATCATTAGTGGGATTAGGAAGCAACACCTACACAGTATGTTCCTTTTCTCTTATATCTATGATTTTTGTCTAAGTCCACTTTCATATTATAAAAAAAAAATCAGAATTGAATGGTGTTTTCAGTAAAACAAATAGCGAAAAACAAAAATCCGAGATGTTAACTCTCAAATTTTCTGTCCTGTAATTATATACTTTTTTTTATTCTGGTCTGTTATTGTATGCTGTACTTATTTATAATCCCAACATTTTTTTGTTTACTTTTCCTGTCATTATCCACCAGTAATTGTTGTATTATGTTCATGGCCTAATATGGTCCAATCAAATATGATGTATGATGTCAATATAGTTATCTGAATCACACCCTTTTTTTTTATTATTTTTTTTTTTGGCCATGATGGAGTAATGCATCTTTTTTTTAAACTCGACAAATGTGACATTACTTATGTATTAATACTATATTCTGATCTAATTTTCAGCTGAACGTAGTGGCCTCTGATTTAGGATTACCCAGAGCACTGAACAGCCCTGTCTTGACTGTAACAATTCGTGTGGTCCGTAACAATGCAGCTCCTATCTTCTTCTTTGAGCCTTACACTGTGTCTATCCGAGTAGACCAAATTGTCAACAACCCCGTGGAAACTGTCTTTGCAAATGATTCAGATACTTCTGTAAGTACAATTACAGTTCGTTGTCCGTTCTGTCTTCCCCAAGAATTAATTTTTTTTTAAAAAGCTCTATGTTAAAGCATGGGATTATTTTGCTGGTGGTATTAATGTTTTTGGAATCTCCATAAACGCGTTACTTTTAAGATTTATTTGTTGAAACTTTATCTTTTCTATATTTTTTTTCACCACAGCCGTTTTTCAACAGGGTCACCTACTCCATAATTGGTGACGGTCTCGCACCAGTTTATTTCAACATAGATCCATCTTCAGGTTTAATTACACTGAAATCAAGCCTCCTTAATGCCCCAGTCAACAGTTTTGACGTAAGTATTTAAATTATTTCAACTTTATACAAATATTAATCAAAACCAAGAAATATTTGGTATTTTTATGGTTTTTTTCACTTTTTTTTTTTAAAACTCTCCCATTATTTATTTAAACTTGCATAATTGCATAAATAACATTTTTTTAATACATATTTTGTCTCCTTTATCCAGATTGTGGTCTCTGCTTATGATAATGGAGATCCAGCACTTGAAGATGTTACTATTGTCCGAGTGTCTATCAGCAATAACCTTCAAACACCAAATTTCGCCACCAAGACTTTCTTTGCTCGTATTCTAGAAACTCAACCATTAGCTGAAGAATTTTATAAACTTACTGCTGTTGACAATGACCGAACAGTAAGTATTGCTGTTTTTTTTTTTGCATTTTTAAATTATATTCTTCCCACCCCACTGGCAAGTTTTTATTCTGAAAATATATTTCACTGTATTTTGATTATTCACACTTTAATTCCCTGAATTCTTTCGCTACGCTTCATACATTTATTTCTTATTTTTATTATAGGCACCCTCCAATTCAGTCTCTTTCTCTCTTACTGGTGATCCTGAGGCAGTGAAGTATTTCCGAGTAAATTCACAAACTGGAGCCGTTGAACTTCAGCGATCTCTTTATCAAGATCCCAATCGACTAACTGCACAAAATTATACTGTGAGTTGGAACTAACTTTACCTCTGGGTTTTTTTAAGATACGAAAAGTAAAAATATTAGACTGGTTATATTTGTCATAATACATTCATTGCAAAATATATATTTTTAAACTATCCTAATTGTAAAAGCTGTACATTTACAAATTTGCCTTTTTTTCCTATAAATTAAAATCTGTGCCTCTTGTAAATGAACTCGTGTTTTTTTTTGTTTTTTTTAAATTTTTTAATTATATTTAAATATGGTGTACTCATTTATTTTTTTGTTTCGTCAGTTACAAGTGCGCTGTGAAGATCGGGGCACACCAGTCAGGCCATGTACAAGACCAGAGACTTTAACAGTAATGGTAGATAGAAATCTCAACCGACCACGATTCTTTGGCAACCCATACGGACGAACCATTCCAGAGAACTCTTTAACTGGAGCATCTGTTGTAGAAATAGCATTGTCTGATGCTGATTCTAAGGTAAATGTTTCTAACTGATTCCACTTTCCTGGTTTCTTTTTCCAGTTCAATTTCTTGTTTAAATTTTTTATTTTTTTTAAATATCCAATTTTTTGCTTGGATTTAGTATTTGGGATGGCATATTGCAAAAGAAAACCATTGTTTTGGTAACTCCTTTTTTAAAAAAAAAAAATTATTTTATTATATGTTAATGGTTTTAATTCATTTGTACTTTAGAACCCATTTAACTTGATTGACCTGAGCCCTATTGGAGATGGAGCTGCTCAGACATTCTTTGAGTTAGATTTAAGTTCTGTCAACCCAGTTATTCGTGTGACTGATCAAACCCAGCTTCAAGGGGACACAGCAGAGTTCTACACGGTAAGAATCTACTTAACTTTAAAAAAAAAAAAAGGGAACATCTTTTAAGCCATGTATTTTAAATTATCAACAGCTTTTAAATATGAATTCATTAGCAGGATTTTAATGACGTCAATTTAAAAAAAAAATTGAACTTGTGACCCATTTTCTGTTTTGCAGCTGAGACTGTTAGCTGAAGATCGTGGACTTCCACCCTTAACTTCGACAGCTCTTGTTCAAATAACTGTGAACAGAAATCTTAGAAGCCCGCAGTTCTCCCATGGCATTATTCGTACAGCTATCCCAATCAATTCTATACCATCTCGATTTGTGGCGGCTGTAAATGCCACTGATGCTGACCGCTCTGTAAGTGTTTTTTCTTAAATTGTTAAAAAATTGACAAATGTAGTAAGATCTTATTTCTTAACACTTATATTGACTAATCTTTTCAGTTTTACACTGTAATCGAGGCGCTGTAAAAAAAAAAAGATCGGGTTTCTAAAAATATGGATTTTTAGAAACCTGATCTCTACTTTTACATTTTCTCTATCTTTCCTATATTAAATTTGGTTGAAACCAGGTTTCGCCTGGCTATTTGGACGTCTCGTACACACACCCTCTGACCTAACACTATGCTTAGTTTACCTGCATATAAGTTCTCATTTACTGGAATGTTTAGATATAGCGTTGAAATGTTATTTTTTACAGTTCATCACACAATAAAAAAAAATTGTTTAATTCAAATCCAGGCTCCAAACAATGAAGTGAGTTACTCATCAGTGGGCGATGGTTTGGCCGAGACTTATTTCTATGTGGACCCCAGGGATGGGCAAGTGACGTTGACTAAGACCTTGCCGTCAACCCCACTCTTTTACACCGTAAGTTAATTATTACTTATCTCATTTAACCGTCCCTAGTATTTTGTTTCCCGGCACTAGTTTTATTTATTATTGTAAACTTTATGGAAACTTTGTCAATTAAAAGTGCCCCTATTGGGGTGTACAGTATGTTTTGAACAGTGAACATATCGATGACTCAAAGAGGAACAGTAACTTTTTTTAATGTTGAAAGCTTTCATATAGCGTTTTTGTGGCATACAGACTTCGGGGTGGATGGGAGCTTCCTGATGTCCCAGTTCTGTTTTGAGCTAAGGAACATCGGGAAGCAAAATAGTTTTTTCCTGTCATTTCTCATGTTGCCAGCGATCTGTCAATTTGGGTTTCTTTTATCCATTGGGCTGGCACGCCGTTATAGGTGAAATACCCCTGAGCACGGCGTTAAACCCCAATCAATTCAAAGTGTACAATTACTCTAATACATAAATAACCAGATATAACTTATGTATATTTTTTAAAAATCTGTTTTCAGTTGAGAGTTCGAGCAACTGATGGTGGTACTATACCTAGATTTGTGGAAACTACCGTCGAAATCACCATTAATAATGGTGGTCAACGTTTAGCCTTTGCTGCACCCAGCTACACAGCCTCCATCACTGAAAACCTTGGTGTAGGGAATTTAGTTCGCCCTGTTGAGGCTTTACCTGGGGTAGGTGCAAAAACGGTTTTTCAATTTTGAAAAGTTATTGCAAATTGGCCTAATGTGAACATAATTTTTGGATTCTAATTAATTCCTCTCTAAACTTTCATCAGGAATTTTATTCTGAAAAACTAATCACCAGCTGAAAAAGATAGCTTACAAATTAGAGTAATTATGTTGTGTAACTGTAATATTTTGACAGATTTTTTAAAATATTATTTTTTAAATTTGTATTTATATTAACTTTTCTCCTTGTAGCCTGGAATTGTGTACTCCCTAACTGGCTTCAGTTCAGGACCTGATTATTTTCAAGTCGATGCAAATACTGGATCCGTCACGGTCAAGAAAGATTTGAAGACAGACTTGGCTAAGCTCACATTTTACAGGGTGAGTCTTTCAATAAAACTTTTGCCACAAATCTCTTTGTAGTAATTATACCCAGGTACTTAACTTGTGCTTTGCTATTTTAACATTTCTACAGCGCATACCTAATTTGGATATTGCAGTTTTATAGGTCCAAGGTTAATAAGTGCCATACGTTTGGCTTCCACTATTGTCAAAGGCTGAAGGAAGTCTAGGATAAATAATTAAATATACCAGGAGTTGCATTATTTGCCCAAGGTTGTACAAATTATATTCATATATTGAAATTTTTGTTTTAACTATATCATAGTACATTGTATCCTGCGAGGGTATGCGAGCTGTGATCACTTCTGCTCTAGTGGTTAGAAGTTCTATAATAGAATTTTCCCCCAAAAATGTAAACCCTAGATTTTACACATGGGTTTTATCATAAAAGTGATATTACATAGGTATGTTTATAAAATAAATCTATTCTTACAAATAGACAGGAAGTGTTTTTATTATTTTTTTCATCCATCACTTTCTTTTTCCAGTTGAATGTTTTGGCCACAAAGACCGGTACAATTTTCGGCACAGAGACTGCTAATGCTGAGGTGAACATTACCGTTCAGAGAAACATAAACCGTCCTCGATTTGGCCTAGCCAACTATTACAGACTTGTTTCTGAGAATTTAGGTTTGGGAAACTCTGTCCTTCAACTTGATGCTACTGACATTGACAACGTGAGTAACATGCACATTTTCATTTTTTGATTTGTCAAATGGTGATACTCGGAACATAAATCATTTAAACAGATTATTTACACATTTCATTTTATGTTTGAATACACCATTGTCATAAAAGTGAAATAGCCTTAAGCACAGTGTTTGTTTTGATGGTCATTTTAAATTGACTTTCCATCAATTTTCACTACTTGCTATTCACTGCTCCTACTTATATCTGTTTTATTTCTTCTCTCCAGGATAAGCTGACCTACAGCCTCGTAGCTCAGGCTGGAGTCACCAACTTCTTCTACTGTAATCCTACCACTGGTTTTATTTCATTGGCTCGAGTACTCACTGGGACAACAAGTTCTCTTCTCCAGGTAAGTCTTAATTATACAATTCATTAAGGTTTTTTTATTATTATAAAACAATCCTTCTCCAGGAATGCTAGACATACATTCAGAATGTATATAAGATTGAGTAGATTTATAGATTAAAAATATTTGCTATTACCACTTCTGCACCTTAATTTTACATTGAAATGGTTAAGAAGGCGACGTCCGCCTTATGGAAATAGTTGTTTGCTCGCATTATACATTTCACATTGAAGAGTATTTGATTTTGAAACATGTATTTCAAAATTTGTTAATTTTTTTTCTATCTTCAGTTTGCTGTACGTGTGACTGATAATGGCAATCCCGAGCAAGTGGACACTGCTCAAGTCACTGTGAATATTACACGAGACCGATTCCCTCCAGTCTTCCAGAGAACCCCATATGCTGTCAACATTCCAGAAAAAACTGGTCTTGCCACCTCGTTCTACCTTGTGGAGGCTTTGGATCAGGATTTGCAGGTAATTAATGCTTTCATTTGGCAGAGCTAAAAAAAATTAATAAAACCCTAATGTAGCATATATTGTTCTAAACTGTGGGACAAGTTCTTGTAATGCATTTTTATATATATATGTGCCACTGTTTGTGAACATAACCATGACAGATGGTAAGCTCTTCAACCGATTTGCTTAATATTGGAATAGCTTATTTTATAGATAAGCTTATTATATAAGTTTTGTATTGTATCTTAATGACCCCTGATTTTTGTTTTTCCTCTCAGGGCACCATCATGTACAAGGCAGGCGGTGGCTACTTCTCGGCAAACTTTTACTTCAAAGTGGCCTCGAATGGTGACATCAGTGTGAGAAACAATCTTCTGAATGATCGCCTTATGACTTATACGGTAAGGATTGTTTTTTGCTCTTTTCTTCTGTCCATTTTTTTTTATATATCTGAATAACCTTTTTTCTGCAATTAAATTGTTTTCAATGTTGAACATTTATTCTATAAAAAATTAATTTAATAAGAATTCATCTTTTTTTTTAGCTTGCTGTTGAAGCTTACGATAACGTTAATCCAGCTGAAGTGGCTCAAACTAATGTAACCATTAACGTTTTGAGAAATCAGAATCAACCCAAGTTTAATCCTATCACTAAGAATGCCCAGATACCCGAGTCCACCAGATTAGGAATCCCCATTGAACAAATGACTGCTACAGATGATGATGGTGTAAGTGTTTTGTTTTTCTAGAAACTTTTTGTATATATCTTCATATCTTCAAACAGTGACAATATTTAATGAAACTGTCAAATGGCACTGATTTTTACTGGATCAGTATAGACAATTGTGTCCATGAAATTTAGTTAATGCAGTTGAAAATGGGTAAATTGGTTTGCCTTTCTCTGTAAGTTAAAAAGCAGATATATTTTTTTGTACACATGTAATGTTAAACTATTCTTACTTTCAGGACGCTATTAAATACTTTGTGGATGTTGGAAGAAGTACTGCGAATGCCAGTTTGTTTTTCACCATGATTGAAAACTCTGGTGTGGTCATGGCTAGTAGACCATTGACAGAAGCACCCCTCGATACATATACGGTAAGCTTTGCAAAAATACTTCAGATTACCATTTAAATTCCTTTCAGTTTCTAGATTCAAAATTACAGATGTAAAATTCTTTTATTTTCTTTGAAATTATTTACATTTTGATGTAAATGTTCTACTATTTTCAGCTGGTCTTCTATGCGGAAGATAACGGCTATCCCAAACAAACCAGTGTTACGAACGGGCAGTTGACCATTGGCATCACTAGAAACCGCTTTACTCCCCAATTCACGGCTCCAAATTACAATGTTACTATCGATGACACGCAAGGAATTAATACTTTGGTTCTTACAGTTTCTGCCATCGACAATGATCCAGCTGTAAGTGTTTTATTGAAATCAATTAATTTTAAATCCATTTAAAATATATTCATTGATTAGAGCTTGACTCGTACAATTTTCGTAAAATTTAATTTTCATTGGCAATACATCTGTCAACTGATTTACTCTCTCTCTCCTAGAGTAAGAACAATACGATTTTAGAAGTTTCATATTGTCAACATGGCATTTAAATTAAGTTTCTCAATTTTAAGGTGTTTTTTAACTGTCAAATACACTGTCTTCATATATAAGTGAAATAACCTTGGGCATGGCGTAAAGCACCAATGAATCATTCCTTATGTGATTTTTGTTTAACAGGGATCGTACTCCACAGTGCAATACGATTTGTTAGGGGATGACACAACACCGGTCTATTTCAATCTAGATCCAACAAGTGGAGAGATATTTGTCCGTAGTCCTTTGACAGCCGAAAGTACTGCAGTTTATAAGGTTAATATTTTTATTACAGTAGACCCCTGATCATTTTTAATTTAATATTCGTGTAAATGTATAAAACTCTAATCCTGTTTCTTTGCACCATTTTATTATGTTTTTAGTCGATGGCATTCAAGCATTGTTTTTTCTAGTTAAAGATGAGGTTTTTTTGCCTTCAATTATCATAGTATAATTTGTTTTTATTCAAGTTTTTGTCCATTTAAAGAACTGTTTTCTATTCAAGTTTATTCAACCTTGTTTATAATATTATGATTTTCTTTTCTAAAATTAATGGATAGTATTGCTGGTTTTTGTAGGCCCGTATTCGAGCTCGAGACTTGGGTAGTCCCGCTCGCAGTGCGACAATTATAGCCACAATCAATGTAAACCACAACATGAACCCGCCAGCCTTCACAGATAGCCGCTATGAGGCCACAATTAATGAAGAAAAAACATTGGACGAGTTGATTCTTACCGTTGCAGCAGTTGACAATGACAGATTTGTAAGTTTACATTATATTTTTTTACTCCTACATGTAATAATTTTTTTAATTGCTCTTAAATCACAATTTAATATCATCGAATTGACTCTTTGTATTAACAGATTTGTTTATACAAATTTTTTCTTGTGTAGCCTTTTTATTAATTATGCATTTTAATTTGCTATAATATTTGTTACTTTTTACTCCTTTCCACTTTTTTTTACAATTTAATTCTTTAAATCTCCCCATGTTTTTTCAGAGTCCATACAATTCCGTTAAATTTGGTCTCCAAGACGTCACAAGAGCTGGTGACAATCCGCTGACTTATTTTAAGATTGGCCCATCTGGTATTCTCTCCCTGAAATTGCCAGTATCTGATGATCTCGCAGACACACCTGTGTACCAGGTAAGATAATTGAATTCCACCTGCTCGGCTTTTTAGCAGACTTTTCTTCTAAACGCATTTGCCTTGTCGGAACATTTGATAAAGTCATTTTTGGATGTATTTGGTTTCTAACCAACTGCAAACCAATCATTACATGTTTTTAAGTCTCTCTCTCCCTTTTTTTTTCTTCATGAAACCTAGTTTAATTTTTTAATTCTACCAGGTGTAACTGGTCTACATCAACAACCGACCTTAGCAAAAAACTTTAATATTGTAATAATTTTTTTCCAGTTCCAAGCAACTGTTGTTGATGGTGCGGGTAGAGTAGGACTGCCAGCTGATATAGTGGTGAATGTCAACAGGAACAGCTTCCCACCTGTGTTTACAAATCTCCCCAATACAACCTCCCTCAATTTTAACACGCTCTCAGGTGTCCAGGTGTTCACCGCTAGAGCTGAGGACAGGGACACTGTGGTAAGACTATATATATATATATTTTTTTTAATTAATCTGCATGTTTTTCTTACTCATATTTATTTATGAAATATTCCTTTTTTATATTTTATCATTTTAACTTTGTTTTCTGAATCAAAAATCATTTTAAAAAAAATCTGTTTTTTTTCTTCAGTCTCCTTACAACCAAGTTTCTTACAACATTATCGGTGACGATAGAGCTTCTCAGATGTTCAATATCAACCCCCAATTTGGTATATTAACTACACGGACAAACCTACAGACTGACAATGCCCAGCGATATATTGTAAGTTACTCTTAGTCTTAATCTCGTTATAAATACAACCAATTAATATATCCATAAACAATTTTTCTTAAATGATTTGTCATTTGTCTACATCGTGATTTAACACTCAAATGTTTAAAAATTACTATTTGCTTTTTAAATTTTTTTTTTTATTCAATAAAGGAATATATAAATTTTATATTCTAGGTTCGTGTCTTAGCAAGAGATGGAGGAAACCCTGGTCGAAGTGCAACCTCAACTTTGGCGATCACAGTTACAAGAAATCTCTTCACTCCTTTCTTCCGTTCCTTCGTTTACAATATAACCGTGTTTGAGACGGAAGATCTTGGAAAAACCATCCTAACCTTCAATGCCTTTGATCAAGATATTGCTGTAAGTGTTTATTACAATTTCCCTGACCATGTTTTCGCTACTTGTGTACTTTGAAATGGTTTCAGTATCTCCCCATATTTTTACTACATAGATGATATTTATTATTTATATGTATCACTTAACATAGGTGTTTTGAACCTTTTTTTTTTTTAATAAAGATTTCACTTCCATGCACCATTTTCGTTTGAAACTATGAAGACCATTCTGTTCTTTCCACACTACACAACCTAGAACAATACCAATCCCACTTGAGTAGGCTATATCCATTTAGAAATTGTTAACTATTCCATTCTTTCACTTTTTTTTTTTTTTAGGCACCTTACAATACTGTGATGTTCACCATTGAGAGCAGTCCATTGGTCCAAGAGTACTTCCAAGTAATAAATGGACAATTGTCTGTTAGAAAGAGCCTCACTTTGATTCCTGCTGTGAACACAATGACGGTAAGTTAAAACCGAATCTGATTTATTTAAAATATAAAAGAATTTAGTTTGGTAAGTTTGGATTTTTACAAAATTTACACTTTTTTAAGCAATTCCTGTATACCAACGGAACCTGAATCTTTTTATTAAAAGTCTGAAGTTAAAAACCTTATTTGTTTACAGGGCGAAGTGAGTTTGAAAGATGCTGGCAATCCACCTAGGGCGTCTCTTCAAAATGCTATCGTTAACATCCGAATCGTCCGCAACAACAACACTCCATACTTTATTAACGAGCCTTACAATAGAGACTTGGGACAAACCACCATTGCTGGAACAACGGTTTTGACTGTAACCGCTAGAGACAATGATCCCATTGTAAGTAACCTATTAACCACAATTTTGGAATAAAAATGTTCATTCTGATCTTGCAGATTGTTATCTTAATTAGTTATCTTAATTAGTTAAAATACTATAATATTAAACACTAATATAAGCTGATCACTTCCATTATTTTATCTATATTGAGAATGAACGACCCCAAACTCGGACTTAAAATTTATTTTTGAAAAGCTTAGAAAAAATGTAATTTAATTTTTTTTTCTTTTTAGACTTCTCCATATGGTACAGTTGTCTACGACTTGATTGGTGACGATGGTGCTGAAAATTTGTTCCAAATTGGTCGCACTAATGGCATAATTACAATACGACAGAGCCTCACCAGCAGCTCCACAAACAAATACACGGTAATTTATATTTTTATAGATGTGTTTAATTTAGATGTACCTACATAAACATAAGGAGACCTTCTAGTACATTTGGTTTCTGCAAAGTACATATCGATAAAACGATAAAATTTCAAATGTTCAAAAAAACCTGATCTGTTTGCTATTTTTCACCATTAATTACAGGATGAAAACCACTTTTTTTTCTTTCTCCCCTTCAGCTTCGTGTACAAGCTCGTGATTTGGGAATCCCCAGTCTTTTCAACACCACTCTTGTGACGGTCACCGTGACAACGAACTTCAGAGATCCCCAACTGATCAACATAAACTCCTACAGGGCCAATATTTTAGAGACCCACCGACTTGGATCCGTCATCATTAATGTCACAGGAGAAGACTTGGATGCTTTCGTAAGATAGTTTGTTGCTCTTGTATATTCCAATACACTTGGTAGATAGCGTAGTATTTTCAAAGCAAACATACTGACAGTACTACTTGAGGAATATTAAATTACTAAATGAAGTAATAAACTTTCACTTTTTTATTTTCTATTACTTAACGCAGTCCTGTAGGTGAAATAATCCATAACACTTAAACACTAAGCAATGTATATTCTAATATACCCTTTAAGCTGGACTGTCCTCTTATTCATAATAAATTGTACATTCAAGAAAATTTTTCCTGCCAATTTTAGCTAACCAATTCAGAAAATGTTTTTGACCTGAATATTTTTAATTAAGCTGAATTTTCAATGTTTTTTTTAATAAATATTTGAATAAATATTTGAATAATTATTATTTTCAGTATCCAAACAATGCCTTACGTTTCCGTATCACCAGTGACTCTGCTAGCTTGGAGTGTTTGGCCATCAATGAGGTTACTGGAGAGATTTACTTGAAGAGCTCTCTCCTTAACAGTCCATGTCTACAGTCCATCTTCAATGTAAGTCAGACTTCTCTTTGTTTATAGTTTCATTCCATCTCTAACGAAATTTATCCTAAGAACTTTTTAACAATAGTAGATAAAAGTTTTGTTTGGGAAGTTCAGCAAACTGATCAAATGCTATGTTTGCAAAAGAACTTATTGAATTTTATAAAGTAGGCCTACATCTCTAAAAATTAAAACATCTGGCGTAACGACCAATAATAATGAGCATTATCATATAAAGCATTGTCATATTGACTAAACTCTGAAATAACAGCATTTTTTAACAGGGCATTTACATAATGTTTCAAATTGTTACGGTTATGTTGCTTTGTTAAATACACCCCCATCATAGAAGTGAAATAACATGTAAACAGTGTTAAACACCAAGCAATCGATCAATCCAGAAATTAGACCTAGAAACTTAGTTTAAACTTTATTTTCAGATGCGTGTTATGGCCAGTGATCTTGGAACGCCATCTCGTAACAGTCCAGAGGCCGATGCCACAGTAATTGTTGCCAGGAACCTTAATGCCCCTCAGTTCATAAACCCCAGCAGCTATGTGAAGCTCATAAATGACACTGTAGCTCCTGGAACCACAATACTGACTGTTCGTGCTACGGATCAAGATACCAATGTAAGTCTCTTATATTACTTACTGTATTCTATATAAATTTTATTTAAATGTTTTTGATTTGATCAAACTTCATGTAACTTTTTTAACCTTAATGGTTAACTACCTGTGACCTGTAAATGACAAATTTTTGTTTTCAAAATCCAGTCTAGATTTTACCTGCTGAATACCCCAAACTAAAACCACACTTTCTACATTTCAGTCCCCCTTCAATACCTTTACTTACCAAATGATTGGTGACGACACAGCTATGTCTTATTTCCGTATTTCTCCATCTGGCGACATCATACTGGAGAACAGCTTACAGGCAGACACACGTACACAGTATAGGGTAAGCAATACAATCCTTCTTTTAAAAAACATTTTGTCGGCTACCTATCAACTTTTTCACTTCTAACTAACTTTTTTTTCATTAGTATTTTTTTTTTTATTCAGATTTTATGCTAGTTCTGAATCTAACATCTTAATTCAAATGGATTTCCTTTTTGTTTTCAGATTCGAATCACGGCTACAGATAATGGCACTCCAAAACGCTCTACCTTTGTTCTGGCTACCATAAACGTCAACCGTAACCAGTTTGCTCCAGTATTCAACCCAGTTGATTATGAATTGACCATTTTGGAGACAAACACACTAGCAACAGAGATTGAAAGAGTTACTGCCATTGACGGTGACACTAGTGTATGTTTTTATACCTCCTTTATATTACACTAATGATTTTACACAGTAAACCATAGTAACCGCTACAAAGAACAGTCTTAACAGAATTCATTTTCAATCCACCGTTTTGGTTTAATTAATAAACAGGAGTGCCTCTTTTCTTTAAAGGTTACGAATTATCAAACCAAGTACTATAGAAGTAATTTTAGTCAACTATGTAAATATGAACAGTCAATTTGATGCAAAACATTTACTTACATGTACTGAAAAATCTAATCCAGATATATTTTATTTTTCCCCCCCCAGGCTCCCCAGAATACAATTACATATGAAGCGACTGGGTCAACTCTAGCTACTGAGTACTTCAATGTCCATTCTGATGGTGTGATCACTGTGAAAAAACCATTAACATTGGACAACCTCAATACACCATTATATGAGGTAATCTACCTTAAATTGCCTGAACCATTTTTTTCTATCATAGTTTTTCTTAAAATGGAAAAAAACTTTTGAACAATTGTGCTTCAAAGTTAACCAGTGTTATTTAAAAATACTAATCCTTTTTTTTTTTTTTTCCTCATTTTTCCAGTTGACCATTCTGGCACGAGACAATGGAATACAGAATCGGTTAACCAGCCAAACATTTGCCAGGGTCAAAATTAATGTTGTGCGCAACAATTTCTGTCCCCAATTTGTTACCATGGCCCCCATTTTAACCATCCGAAGAAACCAGCCCTTGAATGTAGTTATTGCTAACATGACAGCTGAAGACCAGGATAGATTCGATCCTATGGTAAGTTTCAAAACATTCAATTAGCTTTTTACATTTTTATAGTCCATCATTCTATAAATAAAAGTTACATCCTTCAACTTCCCTATGTTCTCTGTAATTTATTGTGACCTTTTTTTAATCGAGCAATCTTTTATAACTTCCAGCCACAGTTTGGTCAGTTGACTTACACGGTCATTGGGGATGATGGAGCCAATGTTTATTTTGCTGTCAATCCCACTGGAGGTATCTTCGTGTCTAGTTCCTTGGAAACGGACACTAAAACATTATACAAGGTAATGCTTTTAAGGTGTATCTGCCCAAAAATTATCTCCCTAAACCGCTATATAATACGAAACATGATTTTAAAATTAAAAAAAACAATTTGCTGATTATCCATATATCAAGGACCTACTTTGGAAGATATTTAAAAGACGGATTGTAACTGCGAGGCAGATGACACATTTTTTTTTCAGTTGGGCAGTATCAAATTTTAACATGTTTTTAATACTTTCACAATTTGTGAAAAAGTTACCCATTTAAGATGATTTAAAGTTACTTTGAGCTTGATCAACATGTAGCCTGTAATAGTTATTATAGTTTTTGTTATTTTAAACTATTTTATTTTTCTTTCCCTCAGGTCCGAGTTCAGGTATCCAATGGTGACTGTCAACCTCTTGTTGGTATTGCCTCGGTCACAGTTTACAGAAGTTTGTTCCCTCCAGTTTGGCAACCAAACAACAATTATACTGTTACCATCAGAGAGACTCAGGATCTGATCATACCAATCGCTAGAGTCTCTGCAACCGATGGCGATCCCACAGTAAGAAAACTAATTTTATCATAATTCATAAAATATAAAATCTTTTTATAGTTTTTTTAACATCTTTATAGGTTTATTAAGATTGATAAGTTAAATTAGAAATTGATAGAACTTCTAAAACATGAAATTTGTTATTTCAGAGCCCAAACAACGACGTGTATTACGTAAAGGCCAATACCTCCCCTAACCAGGGCCTGTTTACTATCGAGGAATCTGGAGACATCTATCTGCGACAATCTCTGATGGCCACTGTGGGAGATAGATTCACTGTGAGTTATCCGTTTCACATTTCTGTTTATCATTTATTCACTGTTGCATACACATGGTTGGATAGAAGCTTCCTGATGCCCCATTTCTGTTTGAGCTAAGGAAGATCAGGATGTATAAGTTTCTGTTTTCCTGTCCTTGCCCGGTCTCACCTTTTTTATGTTGCCAGTGATGTCAAGGGTGGTTTCCTACACACATTAGGCTGGCATAAGGTCATACTGGTGAAACAACACACCTAAACACCGTGTTAAACTTTAATCAGTCAATCACTGAACTATCGCTCTTCCATAGAATTTTTTTTTATAGCACTATTTTTTTAAAAACCTTCGTAATACTGTAGACTTTTCTCTCCTTGATCTTTATGAAGTTTGCTTTTGTTCTTGTGCACATTTTAAGAATATTTTTTTTAAAAATATTTTAATTTTTAATATGTTAAAAAAAAAGGCTCGTTTATTTTAAGACCTAATATATATATATTGTTAAAATTTCCTTTTTTCAGTTCCAATTCTTTGCTCGTGATCGTGGCTTCCCACCATTATCCTCTAGTACACCAGGGAACTTGGAAGTGATCGTACTGAGAAATCTCTTCGCTCCTTACTTTATTGATGAACCTTATGCGGTTGTTGATCTGCCCCAGAACACCCTTACAGGAGTCGTCCTCCGATCTGTCACAGCCAGAGATAATGATACTGTGGTGAGTAATAGATTGCTTACAGTTAGTGCTGCAATATTTTGATACAGTACGTTTTTATTTTTCTAACATTCTTATGGCCCTAGGGCCTGTCTTACAAAACGTGCATACCTTAATACATTGAATGTAATTGTCAACACAATGCCTTCAGTGCTGGGACTCATGGAAATTTTTAACGTAAGCTACACACGCTTTGTAATACAGGTCCCTGGAAATCTTGATGTGAAAGACAAACATTTATTCCTATTTACATATCTGAAAATTCTATATTTTCAGTTGTAAATTTTTTTTTTTTAGAAACCTATTTATCACTTTTCTAATGTTGAGTTTGCTTTCTTTTTCAGTCTCCATTCAACGCTGTCAATTATGTAGTGGAAGGTGATGGTAAAGCCCCAAACTATTTTACTGTGACAACAGTTAATGGTTTAGGGCAGATTTCTCTTAAACAATTCCTGTCTTCAGACGCAGAAAATGTCTACACTGTAAGTGCTTTTTTTCTGATTATAATTATTTTAAACAGAATGTCGAATGTATATCTTGTCTACTGGGGTTAAGTTTTTTTAGTATATTTACCGGTAAAGAAATAGATTATTATATTTTTATATATTCATTTTATAGAAAATATGGTCAAACAAACCTACTCGCGCAAAAAAAAAAAAATCAATTCATGGACTTAATTGATTACCCAACAGAAATGCAGTAATTGGTTTTATTTTTGTCTCCGTTTATTTGTTTATAAATATACTATATTTTCATTTTCAGTTGAGAATCCGAGCCTTTGATGGTGGTAATCCTCCAAAGTCGGCGGTTACCGTGGTTACCATAACAGTTGATCGAAATCTGTTTACACCAAGTTTCCCCACTTCTCAGATTCGTACAGAAACCATTTTTGAGACCCAGCCTTTAGGAACCCCCATTATTGTACTGGTTGCTACAGATGGCGATACAGTGGTAAGCTAATCCCCAATATAGTAATAGTACTTTGAATTTTTCAATGGAAAAATCCTTTTTTTCCTTTATAAAGGTAAACTATTCCAAGGTTAATCATCCATGTAGCACTGCAAGAGGGTAGAAACCACACAATTTCTAGGCTTCTTATATAGTAGTCTCCAGTCTTGCATAGCCAAAAGTCCTAGGTGTGATCCCCAGTGGAGGCATGTCTTTCTCTGCATATATAAAAATATATATATTTCTATAGTGAAAGGTGCTGGGTTTGATCTTGCATGTAACATTTTTCTCTCTACATTTATAAAATATATATATAGCTAGTCTCTTTGTGCTTCAATAAAAGTAAATTTTTAAATAAATTTTGTTTGAATTTTTCTTACTTGCATTTGAGCACGTACCTGTAAAACAGAACTAATCTGCACCTCTCCTTTTTTCAGAGGCCTAATGGTGATTTAACCTACAGTTCATTTGGTAGTTCACCAGACCTTCAATACTTCACTGTGGACCCAAGAGGAAGCATTTATCTGAGACAATCCATCAACCGACTTACTGAGCCACAATATCAGGTAGGTTTTGGTTAGCTTTGAACTTCACATGTATTAAATGCTTTTTAATCTGAGAATTTATTTTCTAATGACCTGTTTATTTTATCCTTCATTTTCGTTTTTTTTCAGTTTCAAGCTATAGCTCGTGATTTGGGAACGCCTAGTAAACCGTCCACACCTATATTGATCACCATCAATGTTATCAGAAACCGTTTCAGTCCATCTTTCCCTGCTGCTTCAGTTTCCATCACAATCCCGGAGACTCAGAGCCCTGGATCACAGGTGTACAATGTTACAGCTACAGATGCGGATACTCAAGTATGCATTTCTTACTTCAATCAATCTTTTGATAAGTGGCCTTTGTGTTATTTTTAAGGAATAGTTTGTTGAAACCATCCTTAATTTTTTTATTTTTATAGGCACATTGTTTCCTTTTTGTTATAAATTCTCCATTAAGTGACCAGTAACAGTATTTTATTCTGGGATAACCATTCTTCCCTTTTTTTTTTTTTTAAATTTTGTTTTGCACAAAGATTCAAGATAATATTTTATTAATTTTAATTGAATTTTCTTTTTTAACAGGCTCCATTTAAGACGATCACATATCAGATGATAGGGGATGATACTGGTCCAGTATTCTTTCAAGTAAACGAAACAACTGGTTGGGTTTCTGTGAAACGCGGAGTGGATCTAACCACGGACACAGTCAACAGATATGTGGTAAGAGAATTAAGACTTATTTTCCTTAAAACATAAAAAAATTGATTCTTTCTAATAAATCAAGGTGTAATTAACGATTTTAAATCGAGAAAACCTTTTCTACTTAATATTTAAACCTATCATTTCCATCTTCTGGTCACATTTAATGGCCTTTTCGTTTTGGTTTTCTTACAGGCTCGCATTGAAGCAAGTGATGGAGGGAATCCCTCTTTGTCTAATGTCTTTAAACTGATAATCAATGTAGAGAGGAACCTGTTCGCTCCACAATACAACCACACAGGGATCATCACCAAGACAATACTGGAAACTGATGTGCCTGGCTTACTGATCCATCAACTCAGTGCATCGGATAGGGATGATTCAGTATGTAACTCTATCAACAGTTTACTTTTTAAAAGCCTTCTGAATCTTAACTTTACTTTTAATATATACATTAAACTACTTCAGCCTTTTTTTGATAATTGGATTTAGTATCAGAACTTCAACTTTTTTTTACCGCAATTAAAATTCAAAATATTACTTAGATAATTGCATATAGTATTTGATTTATCCACCACTATGACACATTGCGAGGAATAAAGCTATAAGAAAATATCTTTTTGTTGTTGAATCCTAATATAGCTTATTGATTTATACTAATTTGTGTTGACCAGCTCCTTTTTGCTCATATAAAACTAATTTCAATTCATTTTCTTTTATTTCAGGCTCCAAACAACCAGATTAGTTTTCAACTAATTGGTGAAGGAGATGCTGACCAGTTCTTCTTTGTACACCCAGTAACTGGCCGAGTGACTCTGCTGAAATCTATGCAAGGGGAAACAAAGAGCTTCTTCAGGGTAAGAACATTTTGTAAGCTTTTTAATGGTGCTGCAATTATTTGATTTTTAGGAATACTTATCCTTTTTTTTTTCCTTCCACTCAAATTCCACAAAAAAATATGCCTATTGTGATTTTGCAACTTTTTACAAAAACAGTAGCTTTAAGATCTGGTGGGTGGTTGCAAGAGCTTTCTGATGCCCTGTTGCTCGACGGTCTTAGGGTATCAGGAAGCAGATTGTTGTTTTTGTCCTTGTCCTGTCTCGTCTCTTACCTTGCCAGTGTCTAGGGTTGTTTCCTCCCCCCATTAGGCTGGCATTCTGTTATATACATGTAGGTGAAATACTCCTCGGCAAGGCATCGCACCAACCAAACCATTAAGATCTTTTTTTTATTTTTTGAGTCCTGGGAGAAAATTTAAATTCCTTATTTGTTTGAAATTTCTGCTGCAGTTACAAGTACTTGCTAAAGATGGAGGCAGCCCTGTAGCCAAGTCTTCCTTGGCCACCATTGAGGTTTCCGTGGTTAGAAGTGCTGGACAACTCCAGTTTGGTCTCCCTAGATACAATGTATCAATCGATGAAAACCAGGCTGTCAATAGCATCATCAGAACTGTTGTTGCACAACCAGGGGTAAGTAAAGTCATTACTTTGGATCAATGGCGAAATTTAAAAAAAAAAAAATTGTAACTTTACAAGATAAAATTTAATATTTACAAATTAAAATTTTAAAAAATTTATTTCCATATATATTTAGTCTAAAAAAAACCCCAGCTTTTTGACATCCTTATGTTTGAAGAAAAAAAATTAAATGAAAATGATTGTATTTTTGTATTGTCAGAATTCCCTCCAGTACACAATCCTTGGGTTTGGAACTGCTCCCACATATTTCGGCATTGACAACTCTGGTGGGATTAGATTACAAAGAGATTTGAAACTGGATGCATCACGTCTTACACTTTACCAGGTAAACATAAGAAATATCCTCTAAACTAGATAAATGTTCTGTCGCCTAATGATTATTCATAGTAACCACACTTTACCATTTGTAGCACTGTCACTTTTAATGTTTTTTGCTAACATAAGCTTTTACCAAAATGTTTATTACAAACCAGTGATCACTTTTAAAGGTTATTTAGTATAAATGTAAAATTGTCTGATTTTATAACTCCTGATTGTTTGTATTTCCAGATGCAAATTCAAGCCAGGAGCCAGGATGTCATTAGCCAAATTGCCACCACACTTGTAGATGTGTATGTGACGCGTAATGTGTTCAGCCCAAACTTCATCCTGACACCCTATGCCGAGACTATCCCTGACAATAGCCAGTTTGGATTGTCCATATTAACTGTTACAGCTACAGACCAAGATGGAGTGAGTATTTAATTATTGTTTTCACCAATCAATGTGCTAGCTAATAGTTGGGATTTTATTTGTGAATTAAATTTGTTACTAAAAAGGAAGCCTTTAGAATTTTGTTTAAAAATGTATTGTGGTCAACTGGAGTAAAGTATGAATTTGGCCAAACAACAATCTTCATAGAGTTTTTTTACTGAACCATGTGTTTTTGCCTTTCCAGGACAAGTTGTTTTACAGCATGTTGGATGGACCACCCTCTTCAGATTATTTCTTTGTCAACCCAACAACTGGACAGATTTCACTTCTGAAACGGCTCACGGACACAAGCATAGTTAACTTCAGGGTAAGTCGCAGCGTATTCACTTTTATTTCACTCAGACGTGAAAAGTGGTTTCCTCCACCCATGGGTCTGACGCCACGGGCACAGGTATTAAACCCCAATCAGACAATATATTTCACTCATCTAAACTAGATACATGTAGCAGGTGGGCATAGAAGTAGATATTTTTCTTGTGGCGTCCTTTTCTTTGTCCCCTATCCAGTCTCCTCCGTTTGTTGCCAGTAATTTCAAGGCTGGTTTCCTCCACCAGTTGGGCTGGCACGCTGTCATATAGGTGAAAATTACCGTACTCGTTTTTTTGGGGGGATTCTATTCCTAGAAGGTTTTTTTAATTTCAATGTCTTTTGATTTCAGTTTGAGGTTATGGTGAGTGACCAGCGTCTGCCCGAGAAAACTGATCGTGAATTTGTGAACATCACTGTCCTCCGGGATATCAACGGTCCGTTCTATATTGGAGAACCATTCAATGGACAAGCTGACTACAACACGCCAACATCTGTTGTACTGGAAACTGTTACTGCTGATGACCGAGATAGACGAGTAAGCCAGACACTTCTTTCCTACTCCAGCCTTCAATTTAACCTGTATATTATTATTATTGTACTAGATCGTATATTGAAGTCACTGTCCTATGCAAGTGCTTTCAGTCAACTCTTTACAAATCCATCTGTGTTTTTTTTTTTTTTAGCGGGTGGTTGGGCGGGAGCTTCTTAATGCCCAGGTGCTCTCGTAGTTAAGGGGCATCAGGAAGTAGAATTTTTTTTTGTGGTGTCGTTTTTTTTTTTCTTTATGTCTTGTCTTTCATGTTGCCAGTGACGTGAACGGTGGTTTCCTCCACCCATGGGGCTGGCACGCCGTCGTATAGGTGAAATACCCCTGAGTATGGCGTTAAACCCCAATCAATCAATCTATTTTTTAAAAAATATTGTTTTACAATATCTTATTATTTCTATTATATACCTAGTTAAAATCCTACAAATGATCTAAAATGTTTCTCTCCTTTAGGGCGTCATGAACTACAAGGTTGTACCTGGAGGTCTTGCTGCTGCATTCTTTGATATTGGTTTAACATCTGGACAAGTTCGTATTTCAAACTCTCCTGCTCTCCAAGCAGATCGGAACCTTCAGTACTTGGTACGTATTTATCTTGGTAAAACTAGATTGAAGATAATTAAGTTTGAAAAATGTTATGTGAAACGTAAGGTGTTCATCAATATGCAGAACCAAATAAGCTTAAAACCTAATTTTTATTTTTTTTACTTTATATGTGTTTGGTGTAATCTAGTCCTTCTCCTTAGATTTGTCTACTGTTTGAAATCGGTGTTATACTTTAGTTTATAAGAGTTTTTATAACTTGTTTGTTCTCAAATTTTCAGTTACCCGTGGTAGCATATGACTCCATATATCCTGATGTGCAGGCTACAGCTACAGTCACCCTTACTATCAATCGTAACTTAAACTCACCAGCGTTTACCCAATTTGAATACAGACCTTTTGTCTTTGATAATGCAAACCTTGGGTTTATTTTCGAAACGGTGAATGCCACAGACAATGACAGGGTAAGTTGAATAGAGTAGCAAAATCAAATGAAAGTTATCTTAAACTTAAAACCTGTAGAAGTTAGTCTAGGTGGCTGACATTTATTGCTTGCAATTCAGGTCAATTCATCAAAATTTTTGTGTAACTAAAATAAAAAAAAATAAGTTTTTTTCCCCTAAATAATAAAAATATTGTTAATTATTCTTAATTTTGATTTTACATTCCACTTATATTCAATTATATTCCTGAATTTTTTTATTTTAGAAGGTAAATTGTTTACTTTCAGAATTTAGTGACCTATGAGATAACTGGCCCTGCTTTGGCTCAACAATTTTACTTCATGAATAAAGATAGTGGAGAGATTTCTATCAAGAAATTACTCACTGAAGGGGGACTGGCTGCTACAAGTGTAAGTTTGACTTTCCGGCATACTTGATTTTTTTAAAAATTTTATTAACCTGAATTTTTTTTAAAAAGAAAATAAGTGAACGAAAGAATGAAATTAGAATGTTTTTTTTCCTGCAGATTCTGATTCGTGTGACGGACAATGGAAATCCTTCACGCTTCACTGATGGCCGTGTCTTTGTAACCATTATACAAGACCGTGGACCACCGGTCTTCCAGAGAACTCCATATACTGCAGGATTACAAAAGACCCACCCCTCTGGATCCACCATCTTTTCGACCAATGCTGTTGATCCAGACATTAGAGTAAGTCTTCAGTTTGTCCTTATTTATTGGTGATACATGGGTAGGCGTCTAAAGATTGCCGTTTTCTTGCAATTAAGACTAATTTCAACAATATTATGTGCAACCAGATGGAATGTTCACACTTAATAATCAATGCCTGCATATATTTCATAGAATAAATTTACTTGTGTAATTAAAAAAAATCCTTTACTTTTTTTTTTTAAGTATTTAATTTTCTTTTAGCTTGATTACCTATTGAACCTGGGCTCATCTCTTGGCTTGATGCTTAGAGCGTCTGACTGGCGTGACTACCTATCCGCCTTCGATGTACTGCATGGGTTCGATCCCCCCAGTGGACTTGCTTAGGTACAGAGGGAGTCACATAGCTGACTTTATCTATAGCGGGGG
>JAVFBY010415155.1:0-23261 GCA_034781015.1 Tonicella lineata
GTATAGTTTGACATTCTATTTATTATTTTTTGACAATCTAATCACAATTACATTTGATAGTAAAGATTTTAAAACATAGAATTACTCTGTTGTCGTACGGCATCGTCATGTAAGCCCTGTGCATTCTTAGAGCAGTAATTCGCCGATTGACGATCGCATAATTTGCTTCAATTTGATGCATATCAATACATAAAATGGAGCATCTTTGTGACCAAGCCGGTTATATACCGGCGAAGGTTTTCATCAAATGTATTTATCAGTATACAACTAAACCCGTGTTCGATGCAACAAGGTCTAACTAGATATCATAGATGGACAATTGAGAATACAATAATGCCGGAGTTATGACCCAACTGGCCATATTTGTAAATACTGAACATATATACCGTACATCCTGTCCTCTCGCAACCTAAGCAAAATGTGTGATATTGTTAACGTTTTCTTTATTAAAGACATCGCTGGTTAATATAACATTTAAATGTCGATAAAACGGACACAGATTGATCAGTTTTACCTAAATAGTGATTCTAGTTTTCTTTTGGTAAAAAGCGACACTGGAATTGTTACTTTCTCATCACGTTTCACTATAATATGTCTTTTTTAATTTGAATCCCAGGAAGACTTTCGGGCATGTATGTTTGTGAATAGTGTTTTGAAAGAACACATGTGTTAAGTAGTGTACTTTATATCAGCTGGACAAGCCCCATATTACGTCTTCTACAGCGGACAAGGCCTTTCATGTTGACCACCCTTTACACCACACGTTACCTACTAATCGTCGTTATGTAGCCCTATCATTTTCAAGTTAATCCCTATTGCTCTTTTGTGTACGTTTGGAGAACAAGTGATTGAACAATCCAGCTGTGAGAGTTTTTAATTCGCCTATTTTTCGACGTACCCTCAGGGCATAGTTGACAAGCGGATCATGTACAATTGAGAAAGTTTTAATTGATTTGCTACATGCAATGAGGACCTAATCTCGCAATCCTACTCGTAAGGCTTAAGTCGCTTAATGCTGACTGTCTAGTCATCTTGTCTTTCCCAAGAGGATTATTCAATTTGCTTGTATAGGCTTACTTAATATCCGGTTTGAAATAGTTAACGATCACGCAAAAACGTTTAGTTAACAATTCGTACCAAGAATAGATATATTGCATCAAATACAGATCTCACTCCCAAAACTTCGCTTAATTTTTTTAAAACTCCACTTACCACGAAATGCGCACACACATTGTGTCGAAGACTAAAAGCAATATAAGCACACTATTAAATTATCACTAGAATTACAGTTCCTTACCTAAATGATACACTACAACGTTTTCCGGTGTTGTAACTAGCCTGTAAATTTCTCCAGATGGCAAAATACATTTGTATCTAACAACGATAGCTTAAACTAGTAGTGCCCAGTTATCGTTACGCTAATGTAGGGGCGCGCGCTCTGTATTTATTGTGGTATCACAAACATCATATGCTTAACTTTAAATTAAAAGAAAATTGGGATATTAAAACTTTTAGTTTTAGGCAAAAACAGAAAGTTCAATACTCTTTCTATCTGGGAAAAAATACCGAAACCCACCGTTTTTCTTTTATAAGCAATTTTACACCTTTTCGCGGTTAGTGGACCTTTAATATTTTCTACTTTCTCTCAAATTGAATGTAAACAGTGCAAGATCGCCCCTTTTAATATATTATTTAGATAAATATTATGATTTTTTTTAATGTTTTGAATCAATAAAGGTTGTCAGAATGTCTTCTAAGTTATGACAAAATGGTAACTAATATGTTTTCATTTTTCAAAACGTCGACTACATTCAGAATCAATTAAAGGCAAAGTATAACAAAAAGTGGCAAACTATATTTGCTATACAAATTGAACCATGCAGAGTAATGATTTCTTTGGGGAAATAAAACCACCTGATTGACACCTTTAAGCAGTCGACATTTCTACGAAGGTGCAATATTTGGAAGTTTAGCAATCTTCAGTTAATGCGCAAAGGTTTACATGTCAGCTTCGATTAGTGTGAAATGGATTTATATTAAATTGAAACCAAGCTATAGACATAAAAAACCGGCAGTAATTGCTTCTTAATTGCATTTGTTAACCTCAGGGATTAGTTCCAATTTTTGTATTTTTTGTCAAGTGCGTGTGCTTTTGACTACCAATTTGTATTCTTTGTCAAAGTTCCTATGCTTACTAGCGGGTGAGAATCTTTCCCATAAACATTTACAGAATTGAGAGATGTCCGGTGAATTATTTCTAGACGTGTGACGAATTGGGAACTAATTCCTATGACAAAAGGAACAACAGAACAATGGCGTTAATTCGTCTAGTCGCCCGTAAAAAGCTTTCAAGTTTAGACTTGTATACTATATAAGTAAATGCTGTCTAGCGCAGAATTGTATCGTATAGTTGCTTGAGGTGAGTTCATATGATTAATGAAGACTCCATTCAAAGCTAGTCATCTTGTGTCAAGAATTCACCGAACTAAAACGCTTTCATTATCATTCGACCTGCCGCGGTTTGCCCTTAGAGAATTTTACCAAGGAGATCCCCTCCCGCCATGTTTGTTTTCTTATACGCACCAACTAACGTTACAGCGTGATTCGGCGAGATTAATTGTGGGTATAGAGGTGATTTCATTAAACTGGTATGGAAATCAGAGAGATAGATTGATGGTACTTTGGGGAGGCAGTTAGAGCGATAAATCGCAAAGCAATGACTTCGCTAAAATTGAAATCACCAAAGGGACGATCAAAGGCACAATTAGGGCGACTTAACTGAAGAGAAAGGTGCCCTTTAATATACCCATCTTCCGCTATTATGGCAAATATAAGTCATTCCTGGAAGGTTTGAAGAAAGTTTTAAAACTGTTCTTTTTACCAGTTTTTCAACTGTTGCGAAAGTGGAATACTAATCTTATTAAGTGTAGCAACAAGTTTTTTGTTTCGAGGGAATATATTTATGAGGATATATAAACTCTGATCGTCTAGTCTTATTGTTAATGGGGTTGTAGCTGTGTGTCAGCTGATTAGACTTCGCTGGTATCCAACTCCCGATGTGACCTAGTGTGCAAGTCTAAATTCAGCCGCGGTGGAAATAGATACAGTAGAGTCCGCTGTGGTTTCGATATGTTAGGGAGAATAGGAACCGGTTAAGCGGAGCCCATTGTAAGTCGGCTGCCTGCAGGAAGCCAGAACACACTGGGCCGGGTTTATGCGGAGAAATCCCCTTTACATAGGCCTATGATGCTCAACCTTGACAAGCCCTTACTACGCACATGCTCAATCCGCTTTCAGCAATGGACTATATAGTACGTAAATATCGACAGACGACACGGTAATCAGCGCATGACAATTCTTCTCCACATTTAACAATTTACGTATTTTCCTGTCGATGTAGCGCTGTGTTTCTGTATAACGACTTTTTCTCCATGTTTTCCTTCTTGTTTCCTTGCAGCCTGTGATAGTCAGCTGTGATGTAGCCTTGTTACGAGAATTTCCTTTCCGCTGGAGGTTGTGTATGGATTTTCCCTAAGACATCTGGAGATTGGACGGGCAACAAGGATTAGGTTGATACGGGGATAGGTGACAGTTACACGGGGAATTGAACAATATTCTTCCCTTTGAACAATCCTCAAACCATGTTTCTGAGGATACAGAGATTTGGCCTCTTTTGTGCCTTTTACCTACTTCATATGTTTGCTTGGTTAATACGTGGACAAGGGCTACCAGATACGATACGAGTGGGTAAGTAAAAGCATTTATTTTTACTATACTTTTGAGGAATTATTTTGTCCATTATTTTACATTTTATTGCAAGTAAAAATCCATCCCATTTCTTGTCAAATATGTGGTATACAAGCAGACTGCAGTTATTAGTTAAGTATTTATTCTACGGACGTGGTTCTGTCCTGTCGATTAAGCTGCTCACTTTTTTAATAGTATATATATTGATATGTGTGTTCATGGACATTTTCCCTGCTGCTTGCAATATCAGTTCTAAGCCCATGTATACAACACCACGTGTTACATTGAGCTATGTAATAAGGCCAACTGTGTTGTTAATGTATGTCTCATTCAACATGTGCTGTCGGTGTTGACACTTTATGTTCAATATTCTACGTTACCAGTGCATGACCAACAACAATCATTAGTTTATAACGGAACTAATCACTAATTATTTTAAACTTGACAGTTGGAAATTTAATTCGCGTGTGCGTTAAAACATGTGCCAAATTGAAAAAGTTGCACAATAAACAAATAATACTATTGCTTAAAAGCGTATAACAATTAAGGTCATCAAGCAAACAGGTAATAATAAAATGTTCCTGCGTTTGATACACTATTTTAAAGTATAATTTAAAGGGACATTTGAAATACCGTCATTCGTTTGTAAAAAGTGCTAAGTGCTAGGTTTTCCTCCACCTGCACCGCCATAATTATAATGTTTTATGTTACATTTTAATTTAGCCTACCGTACATTTTAACGAGGTTTTTCTAAAAATGTAGACATACAATCAAAAATAGATTTATCTTTTTTCAAGATTGCATATATGCCATTATTAATATAGGATAGATAACGAATACTACATTATCTTCGTTTCCGGAATATTCATTATTTTAAAACCCTATCTGCAAAATTTTAATGTAATTTAGCTGAGCGATTCCAGTATTGGATATCAAATTGTTACTGTGTGTTATTATTAAATCCGATTGAATAGTTCCAAAACGAAACCATGACTACAACAGAAGATAAGCCAGTATGACTGTATACATATATATATATATATATTAACGTTATTATAATGTTCATGTATGCCTCATTTATTTATAGAACGAATTGTATAGGTTTCGTCATATATGTTACGTAACTCGGCATTGGACATTCAACATTATAAACAGTGTGTTGGCCTTGCTATAGTATATACACGTCCAGCACATGGCCATGTCCCCACACAAACTCATGTGTGAAACATTTCTTGGTTAAGAGTATATAGATAGTCCCGCATTCGGATTCCGAGCTTGTATTAATTCCAGATTTCAGTGGGTATCTTTAATCATTGGAAATGTCACACTACTGTCATCATTAATTAAGTCCCATGTGAGCCCCGCAGTATACAGACAGGCATGAATATACACGCGAATTTCCCTTCGGCTTAAAACAAAGACCACAAAACAATGTTGTTTAATTCTTAGCAAATGAAATTACTTATTGTGCGAAAAAAGGTCTCATAGCTTTTACTTAAGTTAAATATAAGAAGTATAGTCATACATTCCATGTAATACTTTCAACGTATATCGACTTTGTTAACAGTTAGCAATCATGACATAGGCTATATATTTATTTATTTACACACAACTTTTTTACACTGACATATATATCGCTAGTCAAGCATTAACGTTAATTCGATGTACCATACATTGTTGGATTTAGACTTAATTTAATTTAATACTTTAAAGTACAGTCTATTCATGACGGCGGACAGCAAACGCGATTAGAGTGGAATGCATATTCATTTCAATTTACATTAGTAAAGAAAGCCGTAAATCATTTGGACAGATTTTTTTAAGCCTTTCAATAATGCAATACAAAAATATGCATTCATTTCAATTACCATTAGTAAAGAAAGCCGTAAATCATTTGGACAGATTGTTTTAAGCCTTTCAATAATGCAATACAAAAAGGCAGGTCAACTTTTAATTTGTTTTTAATATGTGAATGTCATCGTAAAACTAAGGCTATATGTCGTCGTCGAAAATAAATCTATTAAACTAAAAATAGCAACTTATAGCCTTTTGATATTGCGTCATCATTTTAATATACTGTAGCCACATATTGCTACAACGAGGTTAAATCCGTAATAGAAAATTCGACAACAACAACAACGACATTAAATGCATAGCCTATGTCTACCTTACAACTTTGATATACAATGGTACACGTCTTTCCTCATAATTTACCCGCTTCGCTGCGTTCTTAGCACATTTTAAATGCGTGATCTTGATAATCACTCAGCCTTGTCGTGTACTCACACCGTTCTTATATATTTATCAAGTATTAATAAAAATGATGCGACAAATGACTAGTTCTTTGCAGGATTCCCTTTTCTTCTCATGCGGATTTGTTAAAAACAATCTTATCATCCGGAACGTATGTTTGAGCTTCCTTTAAAAATACCACGATACGATTCAGCAACAAAACAGAAACACAGTCTTTATCATTTTTCAACCATTAAGTACCATCTAGCTTTTCAACACAGACTAGAACTTTAGGACAAATATGCGACATGTCAAAGCTTTCAGTTTCGTTCACTATTTCGAAGTCCCTTTTTAAGGATAAGCATTATCCTTGGAAAGCTGTGTGAATGGGCGCAGTTTGTAAAAAATGATAAATAGTTGTTTTTCAATCTAAGTAGAATAACATTTGATAGTAAATATTTAAAAAATATTACATTGCTCAATTGTCGTATGGCATCGTTGTGTAGGTAGCGCGTATGCTTACAACTGTAATTATGCGCAATACGGCTGCATACTTTACATCAATTTGATGTACATGTATATCATTGCATAAAATGGGGCTTCTTTGAGACCAAGCCGGTTATATACCGGCGAAGGTCTTAATCAAATGGCTCTTATAAAATGAACTTTAATACCGCGTTCGACATAGTTATAATACTAGTGTGTACTGTTTACCAGTTAATAAGGTTTTTATATATACCATTTTACGAATATGTGTTCAAATCAAGTATCTTTATACGCATAAAAGTGTTATTTTCTACAATGTTCATCACTCACAGAATATTCAACAATAGTCCGAAACATATTCCATACATCATGAGTAGGTTAAGTACGGTATCATTTGGTACTTGTGAACATATATATATGTTAATCGATTAGGAAGGCATGCATGGAAACTATCAAGCGTCCACTCTTTCTATAAACTGCGATAACTTGTTGCCAACAATTCAATTGAAACCTTTTCATTATATCGATTATTGATAGGCTTTTTTTAGCGGTATTATATGAGTTGGTCAAGGGTCCAAATTAAACCCATCGTTTAAGCCTTAGCGATTTTTTTTTTTACCAATATGGCTTTTTCAATTGGCGCTTATAAAGGCCACATTAAGCGTGGTTCTCTGAAGAGCTTGTCTTTTTCGTATTAACATAGCCTGAAAGAAGCCCAAAGATTAATGGGAGAAGTGTTTGTAAACACAAATACCGAGCAGTATTGTAAGCTTTCCTATTCCGACACCAAAGCTAGTGCAGTGTTTATTGCATTAAGTGCTTCTGGATACGAGCCATGAATAAGTAGTCTCTATTCTGAAGAGAAAATGGTTATTATGTAATGTTAAGCCGGGAGTTGTATGGATTTTGTAATAATCAATAAGCCATTTTCCCCTTTATTAGTTCCGACTCAAGAGCCGCTGACTGTGGCCCTCTGGACCTTTATAATCGGGGAGAAATTTCAAAACACTCTGATGGGCTCGAGTGATACAGACTGATTGTGTCAATTCTGTATATATACTATCGTACAGGTACACACACCCATAAAAACACACATTTAAAAATACCATAAATAAAACCCACAATATATGGAGCTAAAATACTTATTGCATTAAAACTTGGACACAAATAACAATGACCGTTTTTATTTTGTTTTCAATGAACTTTTTTTCTCAAGACTCAACTAACGTTTAATATATAAATAAATATAATGTTCTTGCTTTTCAAATAACACTTAATTCGGATTCAGGTACTACAATGTGATTCACGGAGCTCAAGCAATACATAGTCACATAGCCGTTTCTTTTAGGAGAACCAGGCTTCAATAGTCATTCTGTCACGATTATATTGTAATTGTAATAGTTGTGAACTAATTCACCTGTCTTGGAGGGGGGTAATTGAATCTAACAAGGAACTGTCAACAGGTCCATGGTCTTTCTGTCATTGCGTGGGTACCTTCAACAAAGCTTGTGAAAAACATTTTCCATAGCCTTTGACCGAGTTACCAATAACAACAATGCTTTTTGCATGCTTATTATTGGGATGATAAAGGGATTCCATATGGTTGTTTGATTGGGGCTTTACGCCACACTTAATGTTATTTCAGTCATATGCAGAAAAAGTAGGGGAAACCTAATATCGACGTCATTAACATCATCAAAGACAGGAAGAAACATAGGACGCTATAACAAATCGGCTTCCTGATGCCCCTTACCTCTGAGGGCACCATGGAACTCTCATGCGCAGTGTTTTTTTTTTAACTGCCCACATTTAACGCGAATAAATGGCGAAGAATACAGTTTTAATAATAATATATATTAACCTAAGAAATAAAATCCTTAGGATATCGAGGAAAGTTAACCGCACCCAATACCAATATTCCAGTCCGATTAAATAATAAGGACGTTGATTTTATTTCACAGTGTACGCGATGTGAACTTGTTTGTATTCAGTCCTGACGCAGCAGTGGAAGAGGTGGGGAAGACACTAATCGTTTTTGCTCCCTTACAAGCCACTCCTGTAGCTTATTAAACGAGGAAAACAACAGTAGTTTAATGGCGATAAATCAATACAGGCCACGAGTGTCCAATACGATGTAATTATAAGGTCTACATTGAAAGGACATGTCCGGAGTGCTCTTGTATAGTGTTAAAGACTATGTGTGTTTAAGACCTCCATAGAAATCCCCCTACTATATCTATACTCTATTAGTGAACAACGAAGTTCACACTACTTTCCGATAACGTCAGTTTTCTTTTTTATCTGGGTCATTAAGGAAAGTCTTCGGGCATGTTTTGTCCATTTGCGATTACTGTACTTAGCTCAGGTCTTTACACGGTCCACTGGACAAAGATGGTGTTCTAAAGGCTGTGGTATCTCTCTATAAAATACCTTGATCTTTGTGATAATGAGTTCTTTAACGTGCTCAAATCAAGTGAAACCCGTTGGAAAAAACGATTCCGCTTAAAAGCTTTATCGGGTTACAGGACATTATTTATCAGAGCAAGCTGACCGCCTATAGCTGCCCTTTACACAGTGTTAACCCTAATTAAACGACACTGATCCTGTCGATGTATTTTTGTTAGTTCAGTATAATACTGACTGATCTAGATCATATACCGGTTCAGAAAATAGTCTATATCGCCGACCTTTACGCGAATCGAACGCGAATCGAAACTCTGACGCTCAAAGTTTGGCACCAAACTGCCCTTAAATGCAATCCATCTAGACTACTCAGCCAGTCTGTCTTCTAAATGAAACAAACTTATAAAAATGATCCTTTCTTTTACAAAATGCTAGGTTTCTTTCGAAAGTATATATCTGGTCAGTAAATGAATATTTTAAAGATACAAATGAAGATAAATAAAAAACACAGAACAATTAGTTTTTTCCCAATTTAATTCGGTTTGTACTCAACATATACCTGAAACTAAACCAAAATAGTATATACATATAGGTTAGCATGCTTACAACAAACTGATGTAAGCTTGTTCTATTTCAACAGGTCAGCGACAAACGTGCACAACAATAAAAAAGGGGGAGGGGTATATGTTAGTTAACTTAATTGATTATATAGGCCTACATGTATCCATATTAATTAACTTATGAAAACGTGATAATTCAATTTTTATACAGATTGATTGCTCGTTTGTTCTATTACGGGAGAACCACGGACATCAACATTAGTTTGTCATATACATTGTATACATTTTACCTGTTATCCATCAAATATATTTCAGATTCTACATTTTGCTTACGTCATAAGACAGCTTACGTTTGCCAAAGGATTATTTTCTTCTGATAAAAGTGGTATTAAATTACAGCTAATTATAACTGTCCTAAGTATATTAACATCAAGTATACATAGCTTGAAACCTCTAGACTCACAAGGATACCATATGCTTATTTTGTAAGAAAGGAATACAGAGAGAGAAAAAGTTAAAGAGCTTAAAAACCTAAGCTCACTTGATCTCAAATTTAAGACACTTAGCCTGCTCTGTATTCTACGTAAGTGTTTAATTTGATCGGCGTGTGGACAAGAAGCTTGTCACTTGGAATGCCAATTTTGTTACCCGAAGGCGGTGATTTAGCGTGTTCTGGCTCCATTTAACAAATTACTTCAACATGTTCAACTGAAGGGTTTGAAGTGAACGGGGCAGTGAAGGGCTTGCATCAACTTAGATAGCCCAACAGATGTTTGGGATTTCTGGGTTCCAGTCCAGTTGATGGTCTGTATTGGCTATAGGGTATCTGTGACTCTTTAGCGGGGTATTGATGCACCGACAAAGAGCTGTATACACACGCACTATGCGTCCCGATTGCCGAGACTCTCCGATCAATATGATCATTTAGTATTCCTTCCAAGCGATTATGAACAAATTGTAAGTCCTATCTCCATATCACACGGTCGACTGGAAGAAATGGGAAATGGTTTTTGAACCTAATAATCCCTCATTCTTCCTCTCTCCTGTAGCGGAAAATAAATATTCTTTATTATTTTCCCAGTGGGCTTGGTAGCAAGCGTGGATCAAGGCCTACCATACAGTTGCAAACAGTCCACTGGCCTACTGTTAGCCGCACCCTGATGGAAAAATAAAGTTCGAAAGTTCAATAACCCGTATGAATTGTTATATTTTTTTTATTTTTAAAGCAACAATGGTACCGTCCATACTTGTATAGTACATTGCCATATATATAAGTTCCTGTGTGGCTTTGAATTATTTACATGACAACAGCGACAGGTTTTAGTCCTTGTAAGAACCCACTCTTGAGTCTTGTCTGTATGTGGTGAAGATGCTCAGAAAGGTGCTACTGCTTATTGAATTATAGAGAAACTCATTTGAGAAGGGCTAGATTACATGATTGGGGTGGGGGTTTGCGTCTGGTTATCGTTGACTCACGACTACTTGTGAGTAACTACTTGAATTAGTCAGACCAATTTAACGAGAAGACATTGCCTTTCTTCTTACAACAAGTGAATGTGCGGTCAATGTATAGTCTGAGCACCCCAATGCTGAAGCAACGCAGTTTGGATGCATTCACTGCAGGCTAGGAAGTAAGTGCATACCGGAATGGAATTAAGAAACGGATAATCCGATACGATTACTCCCAAGTGAAGGGATCGTCATGCACCCGGGTCAACAAAGAGCAGATCTGCGACCCCAAGAGATTTTATGCAAGAGAGAAATGCGTTGCATATACCCGGAACAGCATAATTATGTTCCAATATATATAAATAACAACCATTTTGTTAATAAAAGCAAGCAAAATATTGCTCATACATGAATATGTGCATGTCACATTTTCTTTCTATGCATTTATAAAAATGTATAATACAGCCTTTACTTGCTGAAGTTTGAGATCGCTCTATCGACGTCCTCTATAGCTCAGTCAGTAGAGTATTGGCCGCCTGTTAGCCAAAGGTCTCGGGTTCGATCCCCGGTGGAGGCATGTCACATTTTCTTTCTCTGCATTTACAAATATATATATATATATATTATATAAATTACTATGTTTCACGAAAATAGTGACCATTAGGTCAATAACACAAAGCAAATAATGCATATACACAGTATATAGTGAGAACAGTATCATCCCAGTATCATTCTGTTCCAAGATTATTGCGACTATTTTGTAAATAAAAAGTGGCAAAATAAAGCATATACTGATATATTATTTTGTTTCAAGATAACGACCATTTTTTTTTAAAAATAATACATAATTATACCGAGAACAATATCGTGCTGTCTCAAGATAATATCGACGTTTTTGTTAATAAAACCAAGCAAAATATTGCATATATACTGAGATATTATTGTGTCTCCACTCTCCAGGGAATAGCGAATATTTTGTTAAAACAATCAAACTTAATATTCTGAGAAATGTATAATTCTGCTTCCAGATAACAGCGACCTTTTTTCAAATGAAACATATTGGATATAGTTTACGTTTTTGTCTGTACTTAACAATTGCTGTAAGCGTTATAATCGAAACGAATAAAGCTGAATCTAGTCGTTTTCCCTGTCACCCACAATGGTGTCTGTTTGTTCGAATATTTTTTTGTTTACGGTTACTTCACTCATACTTCTGCGTGTCATAAACAGATTAATAAACAACGAGAAATGTCAAGACAAACACAGGGTTAATCATGAAGCTAAGACATCTCGTCTACCTGGGTACCTTTGACTGATCCATCACTCGGACATCTTTACACGTAGCTTCCACTAACGACCCGCCATATGTGTGTACCTTTAAACAGACTGGGTATATTTGTAGAGATAGTTGTTTGTGATACCAGTACGTCATAATTTCCAAAATCTGTTTAACGATAAATCTTTTTTGCGATATAATCAGTAAACTGATGGCACATGTGTTGCGCTAAACTATTATAGAATACTACTGCTATGATGTATTTTTAATAAACTGTGTCACGTTTTCCCCCAAACTCCCAAATTAGAACATTATCCACTTGGCTATATCCGTTACCTTGGTTTATTCTGTTCAATTCTCACTTCTTCTTTGGAAGAATTGCAATATGTTGAGGAACACTCTCCATTGTTTATTGTAAATGAAGACACATTGCATCTTCTAGAAATTTGAGTTTACCGTGTTCGCAAACAGCTGTGGTCTGTGGGGTATTATTATGCGCTTGCATTGGTATTTCTGCTCACTACTATCAGTGCATTCTCAGCACGCCTTTGTGTCTCGACTGATACCAATAACCTTTCTATGCATATCTCATTGTTTACTTTGTACGGGGAACAGAACTAGGGAGTGATGTCTACCTTGGGTGAGACGAACTGTATCTATGTGCTAACGTGCTGTTCAGGATACAGCGATCTTTTTAAAGGATGGTTTAGTCGGCATCGGATTTTATCTTAACCTGATTGTCTGAAAGGTCATTTTAAGACATGCGGAGAGATAAGTTATTTGTACGATCGGGTGATAGCAATGTTTTAACAGGCGATCCCATTTCCACCATCTCGGATCATTAATATATGGGGCATTTACTTGAATTACTACATATCACGGAAGACTAACAAATGAAAATTACAATCTGACAGCCACAAGACACGACAATTATCAATCTGCTTTCAGGGGGAATTGGTTCAGAGTTCCTCAGACAAGAAAGTCTCAAGGCACCAGAGAAACGCGTTGTCTTACACTGTAGAGTTCAAAAGCAAAACAATTTATAGTTGTCTCTTAAAGTCTTAATATAAACGAGTAGCCATGATACTGTAACGAATGGAAGATTGAACAGAATAATAATTCAATGCACAAACAAACAAATAATCTGAATTAATGAAGAAATACAGCATATTCATATTGGAAACCAAATTAATAAAAACAAATTGTGACAGGTTTAATTATTTGCTGTTGTAAGAAAATCCTTACTTGCCGTAGATCATGACTTCAACCATTCACTTGGGCAATTTAAACTTTATGGTATTTAAACTGTGGATTATAAACACAAACGGTGTTGGAGGTATATTCACAATGTATTGGTTTAAGCCGTAAACACAATCATGCACACCCATGTATTTAGACGTGCCGAAGTCATATAAAAACGCTGCTTGTTGGGCAAGTATAATACAGCATGTTTGTGAACAGCTGAAGGGACGTGTAAACTAATCGTTATGGTTCAAAAGTTACAGAGTAGTGGGGTAAACAGTTACAGCAATAGTTAATTGTTAATAGAACGACAAAAATCCTTGTGTAAGATGGCATGACATCTTTACTTAGTATTTCCTTTCCACATACACGTTGTCACGCAAGCACGTGGACACACATCAATAATCTTTTGGATTTATCGAACCTGTTTGGGCGATTTTTAAAGACGTAGTTTGGCACCTTATAACACAACATGCAGGATAGGTCTTATTACGTTGATAAATACATATTTTGGTAAAATCTGACATGCCTCCACCGGACATACATACATTCATACAAACATACATCCAGATTAAAATGGCGAGATGTTGCTGAATAACATCGGACGCTTGTGCGTGTCATTTTTTATAGTGAACAATTTCCAGTAGTGCATTTACTTTACAGATAAGTTTTATTGGCAAGGCGATATGGGCCAGTTATTCAACCGAAGAAACATCCGTGGTCAAAATCACTACAAATAGCATTCCAAATGAACATATAAAATAAAAGACTATATAGATATGCCTTTTATCCATTTGGCTTTCATCTTGGCAGTTGACACAGGTAAAGCGTTGCAATTTTAGTAAAACAACTGTGTGGGGGCGACATCGAAATTGCATCAGTGAGATGTCACCATTGTACAGTTACTCCACCCATGGATAGTTTCGATATTGTTTATATACAAGGTGGCATGTACATGTGTTATAATACATAATGGAGCTATCTGTTCCATGCAGTATTACATATCTACACCCCACCTAGCATCCAAAATACCCGCAAAATTCCAACAATGCTCATGAACCGTGTCCCTGTGATCATATGTAATGTTCTATTTGGTGCCATGTAATGCCCATCTTCCCTAGGCAATTCTAATCTCGCCACTTTGTTCTGAGACTAGCCTTTGCACAGTTACTCAGTTTTTCTGGCAGGGAAGATCAAAGTAAAACAGCAAAAACGCATAGACCAATCAAATACGCCTTAACACATATAACCCCGCCTCTTCTGCGGGAGAACATCAAACAAACATGACCGACAGACTGGCGCCAACCAATATACTACAAAGAAGTTCAATTACGTTTGGTAGTAAAGAGTAAATAGTAAAGGAGTTCGATGCTCATTGGTTGACAAGAATTTGTAAGTAAATGTGACAAGGGGAGGAATAGAGTTTTATGTCGGGCCTCGCCATGTCTCGAGAAGATGGCTACATGTAGGCCTTCTCTCAACTAAGTGCTGGTTATCATTTTAAACTGTCAACAGAAAACAAACGCTTAATCTTGTGGAAGTTAATTTTGAATCTTGCTTTCTGTCATGTAACTACTCAACTCTAGCCATAGGCCTACAGATGAAATGGCTTATTTAAAAGGACAGCAAATTTAGATGCATAAGACCCAACAAGTGACTCTCTGCCACACAGCAGTGGCGTGTAGCCTATTTGTTTTGATATTTCAGCTCAACATGGCCCAGGAGAATGCCCCAGCGGCTTGTTGCCCCAGTCGCCTGTTTTGTGCCACAAGGCTAATACAGAGATGTATTACCTGGGCTTGCGAAAATGAAAGTTTCCTTTCATTATATTACACGTACTTTACCAACAAAAAAAAACAAGGCTGTCACATATTTTACATGGTATAAAGTTTAGCCGTGATATCATATGAAATAACATGTGTCTTGAAACTTTGTTTCTCAGTTTCTTCAAAATTGACAAAACTGACATCTGGTGGTCACTCCCGCATGCTACATGCTAGTGGCCATGCTAGTTTATAATGAACCACCAGCTTCTTAAAAGTAAATCAAAGATCAATGTTAGATTATAGAACATAAAACATGTATAAAATAGCACTAGCACAATATTTCGGTGTTGATACTTTTTTGTAAAAATAAAACCATCCTTTAACAGACAGTGTTTTGAAAGAGTTAATACAAACTGAAAATGAATAAGTCTTGATTAACAGCAAGTCAGCAAGCTAAGTTTTGATTAATAGAAAGCTCAGTCGATCAATTGTGCAATCTCTTTATATGCCACAATTTTACCAAAATCAATATTAATATCTTTAAAAATGGCACAGTTGAAAAGCAACGTCACTGAAAATCAATAATAAAATAAAAATGACTTGACAAAAAAAATATCAAAAAAGGCAAGAAAAAAGTGGATTCAGTTTTAAAACTGATAAAAATCATGTCTGCTCAAAATGCTTTTAAAACAAATTTGACTTTAGAAAAAAAAAAAAGTTTTCTATTGGTTTTTGTCACGTTATCAGTACTTGCCATCTACATGTACAAACACTACAGCAGCACGTGTAATATCATGCTTATTTAGACATCCTGTGGTGATCAACAAAGATTGATTGGGGTTTAATGCCGTACTCAGGGGTATTACACCTATATGACAGCCTGCCAGCCCCATGGGTGAACGAAACCACAATTCACCTCACTTGCAACATGAAAGATGAGAGAGAAAAAGGAAAAAAAAGGAGCAAAACATGACACTTTATATAAACTCTGAGAGCACCAGGGCATCAGGAAGCACCCACCCAACCACCCGCTGTTCAACAGAGAAGAAATGATAGAAAAGCCAAGTGTATACCCTAATGCGTTTCGTGAACGATGGTTGTTTGACCAGGAAAACTCACTTGGTCATCAGGCTTTATCAATTTTTCAACTGTATTTCGGAATTGAAAAATATATGAATGGTTTGCAATTATTTAAAGGCATTTATTATTAATTTTATATGTGTGTGAAAGACCAGGAGTTGCTTTGTCTTTCAAATAAACTGAAAGTCAGGCTGTTCTGATTGATTGATTGATTAGGCTTTAACGCCGTACTCAGGGGTATTTCACCTTACATGACAGCGTGACAGCCCAATGGGTGGAGGAAAACACTGCTCATGTCACTGGCAACATGAAAGGAGAGACAGAGTGCCCCTAAACTCCAACAGCACAAGGGCATCAGGAAGCTCTGTTCTGATAGAACTCTTATAAGAAACAAAATGCCAAGTCTGACCAGACAGACAATCAGTCATTTGATTAAAACCTTCATCGCTTACAAAACCAGCTTGATCATAAAGAACTTTTGTGTAGTGATATTAGATAAATTGCCCAAAAAACATGTGGTCATCTTCTGACAAAATACGGTTGTATGGCTAAATGTACTCTCAGTCAGCCTAGATGATGTCACAACTGCTACTAAATGAAATTCTTTTAATCCTGACAATCAAATGTAATTATTCTTTAATATAATGTCATGATATTTGGTCTATAATATTTGGACAAATTGTAAGCTCACACAGTCATACAGTTTTCCAAGGATAATTAAGCTATTGTGTAAAAGGGCTTCCCCATCTGGGTAGTGATGTTTGTGAAATTGACATAAATTATGAGGACATCCTCTGCCCAAATACAGCCTTATGGATACGTTGGGCTTAGATAAGATGTACCCCATACGACAATGCAATTTTTTTTTCATGATTAGACTACTATTTGGTTTTCTGTAAAATAGGTTTCCCAATCTGAACGGAACTGAAACCTTGAGATGGCGCCAATTTATCCCAAAAGCTATAATAGTGGTTTACACAATGACACCACAAAATTTTGTCCTGAGCCCAGTTGCTCAAAGTGCTATTAAATTCAAGATTTAATCCTAGAATACATGTAGATAATATAATGCTGTTGCAACTCTACATGTATCTCTAAGAGCACATGTATAATAGTGATTTAATCCCTTACTGCAGCGCTAATCCTGGTTTTTATCAACCAGTCCCAGGAAACAAAGTCATGATGAAAATGTATCAATGGTATCATAACAACGGCAACACCTGTCGTTAACGACCTATCCTAACTTAATTGAAATACCTACCTATAAAACACAGGCCTATACCTATACGACAAGTTTTTCAACTTTTCTAACACCATTTATAAATCTCCAGGTTTGTGGTTTTTCTCCCTCCAATGCTATCAGGTGACATTTTATCTCGGAAAGGATGGTCCAAATTATGACTGGTAAAAGTCGTTTACTTGTTTATAAAAATGTCATTGCTTCAACTGTTTTATTTATTGTGCTAATACCGGTATTACACAAGTCTGTTACCATGGTAACACTGCTCAATATTAAAAGTACAATCTGTCTGTTTTGACAGACATAGTATGTATCAGTCGGTACACATATCCTTTCTACTCGCAATTAGTTCAAACTCTGGGACTACGTAAGGTGCCAGTAATCTATACCCTACATTATCTATTTATATATATGTAAAAAAGTATATTTAAAAAAATCACACAAGGCTTTATGGATAACAAACTTCTGATATAATAATAATGCAACTTTTCGATCCAACTCTTATGATCGTTTTCAAGCAAACTCTTAAACAAGTTAAAATATACATGTACACTAAATAACCTAAAATTTCCTCCAAAAGATTACGACATGTGCTTGGGAAAACTATTTAAACCACCCTCACTATGAAAAGGCTTAACATTGTTTATGAAAAAAACACTGGAAAGATTCTGTATCCAAGATAGAAAAAGTTCTGAACTTTCTGTTTTTGTCATAACATGAAAGTTTTTATATTCTATTTTCTTTAATTAAAGGGGAAGAAAACTACGGAATCAAGTGAGCCTGAATATACATGTAGATGTAGGGCTGAAAAGAGCAGAAACTTTATTCAACATGGTGTTTTGGCTGAGTGTGTGGATAGCTTTCATTATCCCATTAGAGCCAATTTGCTGAATTTGGTAGCTTGGGCATGTCAGGTACCGTTGGTAACTCATATATGGTAGACTTTTCATGCCATATCATTTCTGTCTCATTGGATATTATTCAATAGATATTCATGTTAATCGTCACAAAAACAGTATGTGTCTTAAAGAGGCTATTGTAGTAAAGCTGATTTTGACATGTTCATAAATACCTCTTATTATTTTAGACAGCTACAGAAGTGTCAGTTTTGTGTATTGGGAGATGCTGATTAATCTGTAGTTCAGCCCCATTTTGTATATTTAAGATTTTATCTTATATAGCTCTATGACATTTAATCATGACATAATTTTGGTATCTTTTATTGTTAAATTGCATGACATGTATAGTCTTAGTCAAGTGACATGAGAAGTTGTCTCCAGAACTGTGTTTGTTTGTTTAAGGTATAAAGTTTAACTGGATGACAGTCCACATTTGACTGTTTTATCTTGGTTTATATAGACAAGAATATGCCAGTGATAGAACTTGTAGAATGATTTAGAGACTTGCTTGGACTGTCAATGCTATATGCCACACTGAGATTTACCTGCATACCTGATATTATGCTACTTAGCATTGTTATTTATGTTGTTATGAAGTTGAATACCGAATATGATTGAGATCCTGCGTTTGCCTTACACTGATTTCTACATTTAGAATCCTAGATAACAAGCATTGTTCCGCTCCCCAAACATGCTTTGTTACAATATACCTCAGAATTTAGTCCAAATATTGACTGAAACGAATTAAAACTGGGTTTTCTATATTTTTCTTGTGTGGCCCAAATTATATCCTTTTAGAAAATATCTTCGAAGCGAATGTGTGTTAAACCGTATTAAAATAATAATAAAGTTTGTAAAATCTATAAAGCGATCCGATTTACGATGATTAATGTATGCACGAAAATTAATAAGCTCTGTCCTTATATGGAGGCGACTCCCTATAACTCGGATAAAATCCGTATAGACATCAAAGAGATGAGTCACATGACCGTGGGAAAAATCCACCATCTGTCTGCTGTGACCATATATGGAAAATTGTCTTTTTTTGGCGGGAATATTTACTACAAAGGCTTCCTCGAAAAGTCATTTGTGCATATCGAAAAAACTCATCAAAATACAACATTTTTTTAACTTTTTTCCTTCACAAGTAGTGTGAATCAGTGTTATGAGAAGAAAAGTGTTGAATTTTCACGAAACTATGATAAAGCGTATATCAAAATTCTGAGGTATAGCCTCTTTAAACACTAGCCAGTATGGTTTTATAAAGTACAGGCTTAGCGTATACATCCTTCTTTATACCTTATACATGTATATGTAAAAAATATTTAAATATATGTCTTAAGTACCTTAGATTTGTTATACTGAAATCAAAAAAAACTTCCTGAAAAGCAATAGAATCACATGTCATGGACAGTCGAGTAAACAGAATCCTTCGAGAAAAAGTATGACATCTGCAACATCATACATATTTATTTTAGTTTTGAACCACATATCGCGATAAATAGCTGTTTCTGTTTTGAAATTATGCATTTATGGGAAGTAAAATTTATATAAACAGCACATTCCTTCATTTAGAATGTAATTGACCTCTCCACTACTCATAAATGTCTTCAAAATAAACTACGTTTTATCACTCAAGAATAATGGCGTCATACGCAGGTTTTGTTGTTAATATCTTCTTGAATATATCCCTACAAAATGCTTCAACGAACGTCCATGGTAGTCTATTTTATACAACTACTACAAGCACATAGGTAAATTAAACCCTGGTGATGAAAAATCAATAAGTCCAACAGAAGGTTACGAATTTGAAACCATCGATGAAATCGATATTCCTATTTCAGTAGAGGCTCCTGGTTATGACAGACTAGTTAACTGTACATCAAACACACTTATCGTATATGGCTTCCTATTTATCATAAGCTTCTCAAACTAGTCGTCGATACTGGTATCATACCAGAGAGTTGGCTAATCGGTATAATAAGACAAATATGTAACAAGGCATCTCAAGAGATACGAATCCCCTCGTACTATGGAATTTTTTTACCTACCTGCATTGTGTAAAAGGCTACATGTTTAGAACAAAAAGCGTAGCTATAACGACGTTGACCCAGCTACCCTTAAATAAGCATGTGGGTGAAGCTAGAGTGATGAAAAACTTTTTTTAAAAAATAGCCAAAAAATAGCCAAAAACCGTACGTGCGTACATACGGGCCGAATTCTATATCCCTCTCTTCACTCTGTTGCGAGGGGATAAAACTAAACGTGATATAGAGGATCCTGCAATTTACCGACCGATAACTATTTTAAGCTCTTTAGGTAAACTGTTTACAGCTGTAATCAATAATAGGCTAACCACATACTGTGAACAAAACTGTACAATTAATACATGTTAAACAGGCTTAAGAATAGGCTATTCAGTCATCAACAATATATTTGTGTTACATCATATCATTGAATATTTTATTAAGTCTAAGAAGAAACTGTATTGTACATTCATTGTTTTTTAAATAAGCGTTTGAAACTGTCTGGAGACGTGGTCTATTTTTTAAACTTATTAATCAGGGTGTGAATGGAAAATGTTTAAGGATAGTTAAGAATGTATATAGATCTATTAAGTCATGTGTTGCTGTTGCAAATCCGAAGAGTGATTTGTTTTGTTTGTGAGGTCGGCGTACGACAAGAGGAAAATCTGCCTCCATTGTTATTTTCCTTGCATATTAATGACCTTGGGGATTGTCTGAAAAGCCACAGAGTTGATGGACTTCAGGATCTAACAAATGAGATTCAGAAAAGCCTCGATATTTTGTACAAATACTTCTATTATTATATGCTGACTGCACCGTGTATTTCTCTGATCGTATAAACGAATGAATGATGCTTTGGCCGCTTTTGATTTATATTGTAAAACCTGGCAATTAAAAGTGAATACAAGAAAACAAAAACATTAATTTTTGGTCAATGTTTGACACACTTAAGATTTTGATAGTAGAAAATGTAATTGAAATAACACACGAATATAATTACCTCGGCCTACCAATTGAAGATACTGGTAAATATACATCGGCCATGCAGAAAAACACAGCTTAAGCTAACAAAGCATTATTCGAATTACATAAGAAATCCAAACATCTTTGTCTACCTGTTGATATCCAAATAAAACCGTTTAAACAAATGGTACAGCCTATAGCTTTGACCGCTTTTAAATTTAGGGGTATTGACATTTAGAATTATTGGAAAGACTTTTTTAAATATTGCAAAAATTGTATTGGTGTTAAACTGAGGGCTCCCAATCATATGGTATATATGGCGAGTTAGGTGTACACCTCCTGTATATCGATGTTTGTCATATTGGGATAAAATGGTACAAAATGATAGACAAACTCTCATTTTTAGTGATACAAATTCTATAATTAAGTTTCTTGTTTTGTCTATTTATAGACGTTCCGCTGTCACATTCGTTTTCCATTCACTATTCGACTTCGTCTTGACATTTGACTTAAAGCCCGGCGCACATATTTGCGTATTTGACGACGAATCAAGGGTCAGATGCGTAATTTTTTCGCTTGCGTTTCTCGGCATTTATCGGAGAGAAAAGAAATAAAGAAATGGACTCATTCACACCGGGATCCGCATATACCTGCGTTTGCCTTGCGTAACTGAATTTACGCTCCGAATCTAATCGGAAAGAAACTATCACTCTTTTCTATCCGATAAAAAATCGTATCCGAATGGTAACGCAAGGGGAGATTCCGTGATTGTTATGACGTCATCTTGGGAATACCCACAACTTTAGAGTAGCAAGCACCTGGGCACACTTGCAAGAAACTTCTTAAGTTACGTAAGAAAAATATATTAACGAAAAACTTAGGAAAAAATGAAGTGCCTATCATATAACATCTAAAGATATAACTAAGTTTCATGAAAGTATATTTTTTTCCTAAGTAGGACTTACGAAAAAGTTACGCAAAAAACATACTTACGAAGTTTCTTGCAAGTGTGCCCAGAAATTGAGCGTAAGTCAAAAAACCTGTTTCCGTAACCACTCGGATATGGTCGGAACATTCCGTATGCAACCAGGTACACTCCATTTGATAAAAACCTTCGTAAGCATCTAACCAGGTTGGTCACAAAGAGGTCCCATTTTATGTAGTACTATGCATCAAATTGATGTAAATAATGCAGCTGTAAGAATTCCCACGACCTATATGACGACCATGACAAAAATGAAAGAAACGCATTATTATCACACGGATTTCGGATTGACCCAACGGAACGAAAACGCAAGTATGTGCGGGTTGTTTCGCATGACAAACGGATCCGATAATCGGATCCGAAAAAAATCCCTGTCGCGTACGCAAGTATGTGCTCCGAGTTTTTCAAAAACAGTTTTTTTTACTTACGTTCAATTTCTGGTGCTTGCTACTCTAAAGTATGACGTACGTGCATTAAGAGTAACGTATATGTAGATTATGTAATGATCTTTGCGTATATGTCTGTGTCTGTAGCGTATGTTGGGTAGAGTGTAACATAATTGTATTTACTAACGTTATTCGGACTATATTTTATACAGAAGCACACCTGTTGAATATATTAACATAAGTTTTCATGAATAACGTTTGCTTGAATGAGAAAATTGTGTTTTTATTTGGGGGAAGGGGAGAAATACACACAAACTTAGTTATATTGTGCTACAATGTTAACTTTAAAGCACAAACTAATCCTTTGATATGACCAAGCACGAAATATAGCTGATTTTGTTTAAATCTCTGTTTTGGCCACTTTCCTTTTAATAAACACGAACACTCTATGGATATTCAACTTCTTCATATATTATAATACGACGTTTCGATCCCCTTTCTAGGATCGTTTTCAAGTAAT
>JAVFBY010415156.1:0-14546 GCA_034781015.1 Tonicella lineata
GGGGCGGCAGGCAAGGGTGAAACCGAGCAAAGTGACACTCGAGTCTTCATTTACCATTTGCAGGTTTATTATTTTCCCAATCTTTATTTTGTTTACATCAAAGTCCTATTGTTCTCTTTTATCAAGTACCAGGAATCCGGAATGTTAACAAATTCGATATATTCATTACCCGTAGGCCTAGTAACCTAATCTTCATTTCTCTACTTAAATAGTATATACAATAATGACGACGTAATGTTAAAGGCCTTATGACATAAACCAAGATGTGTGGTCACTCTGTGTTGATACATAGGGGGCGCTGATTCATTTGGGTAACAAAAGACACCTACCGTCATAACTGAAGATCAGCAGTCTCAATCAATGCTAGTAAGGATACAGGTCTTGCTCGATGTTGCGCTGTATGTATATTTATTTATATTTTACATTTCTCTGTAAGTTGGTCGATTCTTCTCGCGACAGCAGGCTTGCCGTGTATTCACTGTCTACTGGACATTAACAATTGTCTATTTTAGCATTCAAGCTGCTTCTCTGCTCTTTGACAAAGATAACGGTCTAAACGACCAGCTTCAGTAATACCTTCAAGTTATGGTACGGCTATACCACGCCATTGCACGCCTTTTTGGATGTATTCAGTCTCTACCTTAGAAAATATAGGCCACGAATGCTTCTACTCCACAGGTATACAAATTCGTAACCGATCTTGTAAATGGACTTTTTTGTTGACATATTTCCAGACGCCGTGTAAAATGACGCGTTTTTGATTTTCTTCGTTGAAATTTATGGTCAGGCGCCTGTTAAATGACGCATTTTCGCGCTAAACAAGAAGCCTGGAAATTCATTTCGACGATAAAAGTCGGTTTATAAAATCGTTTATTAATTTGTACCTGTGAAATACTAGCGTTAGTGGTTTAAAGTAAAGAAGATAAAGGACTGATCGAATCCATTATCCTGTCGAGCATTGTCTGCCGGAGAGGTATAATGGGGCTTTCCAAGAGAAATGGCTTGTAAGTAATAGTTAACACCGTTAGTACACCAGCAACCTATCTCACTGACTCACAATAATAGATTGCACTATTAAACAAAAATACTCAACGCTTTTAATATGGGATTTTCCTTTTCATGGATATTTCGCAAATGTTCCACAAACGTTACATTTCCTTTAGATAAGTATTCCTTAAATTTGTCCTTAAGGAATAATTCATTTACATAATTATATTCCTCAACAGTTATGAAATATTCCGGTGGCTTGTTATTGGAGGAATATCCTTTAACTTTTCTTTACGGTGTTGAGGATATTTTTTTTTTACAGTGTATGCATACTTATTTGAATTGTATTGCTATTCAATGACATTCATAGAGGTCGCTGCTGTACTTGTTGTGTTTACCCACAAGTCATTTCTCTCGGACAGCCCCATTGTCTAACCGTCTTCTTTTAAAATTTGTCACTGGATCTGATTTTGATTTGTTTACCAGGATGACACATTCAGAATGACCTAAATGGCTTCCACGTCACACCAAGAAGCTTTGGAACCCGAGGCATCGGGGTCTTCGAAAGAACTGATCAGCATAATTCATCTGGATGACACAGACCCGTCTGAAACAAGCGACAGTGAAGCAAAGTCATGTGATATTACCCCAAAAAAGAAGCCAGCGAGTAGTCTTGTGCGCCCGATGGTTGCGTCAAAATGGGATTCGATTCAAATAAGCTCTGACATACGCCGCCAGAAAAAAAAGTTTTCTACTTCTAAGTATGCCGCGGTCATCAATAATTTGCCAGATAACTACGAAGCCCACCATGGATATCACGTGAGGTGCTACAAAAACTTCACTGCAGTACAGCCTGCTAAAGAAACACCAGATGTTAAAAGATCTAATATGAGGAAAAAAGAAAAATCGGAACAGGGTATCACCAGGACAAGTGCACACATTGAAGGACCGAATTGCATCATTTGTAATAAATTTAAATTGTGGCTAAAAGGAACAATTGAGAAACCTCGCACATTAACTGACCCGAAAGAAGACAAACTAAGGAAGGCGGTAGAGGAATTGGAGTCATGCGACAAGGAAATGGAAGAATTGTACCAGAAACTAATTATTATTACAGATTTTGTAGCAGCAGAAGTAAAATATCATCATGCATGTCGTGCAAGGCTTATGGCTAGAGCAAATCGTAAACACACAGGAAAAGGATTGGATAAAGATCAAATATCTCTTTCTCAAATTTACACATACGTTAAAGAGAACATAATTCACGGGAAAAGACCTGAACTCCTGACCTCTGTGTATTCAAGATATCGTTCAATCTGTGAAGAAGAGTTTGAGGAAGCATTTTCCAATCAAGACTACCTTAAAACTACTTTACTGCGGTATTTCGACAATACTATGTTGCAGTGTACATCTCCACCTGGGAGAAGATTGGGTGTAGTTCTCTTTAATCCACAGTGTCAAGTTGATAAAAACATTTTTGATTTTGATACCTCAGACGAAGGAATAGTGACGAAAGCAGCCCTGTTGTTGCGGAAACTGCTTAAATCTGTAAAAGGATACATTCCAGAGAACCCCACGATCAACGATCTGTGGAAGGGAGATGCAAAACCACCAGAGATGCAAAATATGTTTTTCCGTGTGCTTTACGGTGGACCCAATTTTGAGCAGCATTTCGACCGTGTTAAACTGCGAGCAGAGTGTTCAAGCCAGATGTTTTATTCTGCGCCCGCAATGGAGAAGTAAAGCCATTCAAACACATCGCCTTAGCAGCTGTAGTAAAACACCTCACCGGAAGCAAAGCTGTGATCACGTTTTTGAACCGGAGGGGTCATGCCACTAACTACCATTTTATCGAAGAAATGGAAACAGACGCTGCAAGAATGATCGAAGCTCTAGATCTGGCAAGTCCTTGTTCAGCATTGCCTAACACACCAACCGGTACCGCTTTCGACAATTATGACGAATTGACCCATTCTTTATCGGGTTTTAACTCGCTGCATGACACACAGGGTATTTTGTATCAGAGCCTGAACCAAAATGTTGGTATGGAAGAGACGAAAGAACCACCAGCACGAGAAGTACCCAGCGCCACCACACAGTCTGATCTACCTGCTAGCTACAAACGTGGTAAGAAAAGGAGATACCAGCTGACCAAAACGTACAACCATACAGAAAAAAGCCCAAAATGAACATTTTCCATTACAATAAGACTATGTACGACGTAACTGTCAGTGATCCCATTGGTCGTAATTTGGATATGTTATTTCTTATGTATCATGCTTTTGAGATTAAGGATCCCTATCCTATGTGGTGTGGACATAATTCCAAATTCTATGTAGACAGTTTGCCAAAAAGTACCATCATGTACATGAAAAACATTAAAGAACCTATCACACAAGATAACGTAGTCTACGAAACACTACAACGAGCACAGAAATCCGCCCAAGAGCTGAACCAAAAATACGGAATAGTTACGTATGATCTCGGTGCTGCTAAGCCTGCAATTAGAATACAAGCAACAGAAACGCCCAAGTTCGACAATGTATTCATCATGCCGGGTGCATTTCATCTAGAGATGGCGTATTTCAGTGCAATAGGCAAACTCATAGAGGGGTCAGGTGCTCCAGAAATTTTGACTGATAGCGAGGTTCTCGCGCCCGGTTCGCTCAGAGGGTTTATCCGTGGTCATAACTTCAATAGATGTAAGAGACTGCATCCGCTCCTTGCCCTTGGAATGGAAAAACTACATTTCCGCTCGTTTGTGCGAAGTCAAACTGCAGACGAAGTTACAAGTATGAAACAATCATTACAAGCTTGGGTAGAAGTTCCTCCAGAAGAAACATTAGATTCCATTGGAGCCTCGGAACAATTCAATGTATGGTTAGAAAGGTATGTTGCATTTGCCCATGCTACTCTTAATGGGGCAATTGGTGTAACGGCACAGAATTGGTTGGGATACGTTCAACATATTCATAACTTTCGCGTTCTGGAACGTGCTATTCGAACGAATGATCTTGAGTTGTTTACAAAGTGCTTAACTCCAATTATAGACATCTTCTTCGCAACCAACCACCAGAATTACGCCCGGTACATGTCAAAGTTTCAGCTGGACCTAATAAACATAGACGACACCCACCCAGGTCTTCGAGATATATTACAGCGTGGTGCCTTCACTGTACGGCGCAGTGACAGGTCTTTCAGTCGGTGCCCTGTGGATTTAGTTGTGGAACAAACGGTAAATAAAGACGCAGCCTCACGTAAAACCGGTTCAGTTGAAATGGACTATTCAGCAAGAGTGAGATGGACTCTTACCAAAACCATGAGGACAGAAATACATCAGGCAATAAACGAATTTGTGGATTTGGGCATTGGTGATCAAGTCGCTCAGGAGCTCCGTCCATCACGAATGAAACGAGATATGGAAGATCTTCTGAAAATAGAAGCATGTATTGTCCAAAAGTCCGATCCATTCAGCATGAGTACGGATTCCTATGATAAGCTTATTAATCTTTCAACAGGAAGAGTGGCGAGTGAGGATGTCAAAACATGTTTACTCTTGAAAGTAGAGGGAAAGAACGACATCGACAGTTTGTGAACGAATGTCTTGAAGATGCACAAAGATTCGAGCGTCCCATCAGAAGAGAAAAGCTAAATACATTTCGCCAAGAGGGAGCCAAAAACAAGACATCGAAAGACAAAAAGATATCTGAAATGAAATGTACCAGAGATCTTATGGGGAATCTGGCCTTTACTGGGGCAAAAATGGAGCTCAGTTTGCCATTTGTATTCCGATATCCGCTCACACCGGTACCATTGTCAATGTGCAGCATTGACGGTACAATGGCAAAGACCGGAAAGGCAAACTTACAGCAAGAGCTTGAAAGAATCCAAAAAGTCGATAAATTACCGAACGAGCCAGACTTCATTGATGCCATTGTAATTGATAGCGGAAAATTTCTTTACGGACAGACCGATATGCCTAAGAAATACGGTGACATAGCCCGCCGTCTTCTTGCCAATTTGGTAAGCCTCCATCCGCTACTAATCTATTTGGTCACCGATTCGTATGAAAAGCCATCTATTAAAGACGATGAGCATGCAAGAAGAGGCGAAGATGACTTGCAAACCGATTTTGTCATCGATGGCCCTGATCAGCACATGACAGGAACATGGAGTTTTAATATGAAACGAAGCTCATTCAAACGAGCATTGCCGACATTTCTCCTGAACGAGTGGCAAAAAGATGAGTATGGTGTGTTCATAGATTACCGACAGCTTTATGTCGTACACTTAGGCAGCTGCTTCCGTTTCTCTGCTGAGGGTGGGCACGTTATACGTGAATTAAATCCCGGACTATCGAATAATCATCAAGAAGCCGATACGATGATTTGCTGCGTCGTCAAACATCTGGATGATTTGGGTTATCATAATATAGCAGTGCGCGCGGATGACACAGACATATCAGTCATTTTGGTTCATCACACCGCACAGTTTGGCTGCAAAATTTGGCAAGACACTGGCACCGCGTCGAAGAATAATAGGCGCTTCTTAAATTTGAGTGGAATAGCAGAGAAGCTCGGTAGAGATATGTGCCGAGCTTTGCCAGCTTTTCACAGCTTTACAGGCTGTGATTACACGGCAGCCTTCTACAGAAAGGGCAAAAAATTGCCATTTAAGAAAATGACGACCGACATCGAGGTTCAAAAGGCGTTCATACATCTAACGTTTAAAGAAACAATAGGAGAAGACACAGTCAAGGTGCTTAACCAGTTCGTTGCTAGTATGTATGGTGCTCGAAATAAACAACTAACTCTTAACGAATACCGGTACCAGCAGGTTGAACGGGCGTTCTTGTCCAAAGGCAAAAACCCGCTGAAATCAGTAAAGGGAATCGATGGATCCATGATTCCTCCATGCGAGGCCGAAATAGGCCCGAAGATAAGGCGAACTGCATTCGTTGCAAAGATGTGGGCTTCCAGTGACCATCAATACATTCATCAGATCCCCGATGAACGTCACGGATGGGAGCTGGCCTGTGACCACTTTGAGAAAGTTTGGTTCGACGGGGAGCAGATGCCAGATGTGCTGATACCTAACGAGATCAGCAGTGATGAAGAAGTTGAAGAGGATCAATTGGAGCGTTCCTCATCGGATGAAGATGAAATTTTAGATTCTGACTAGCGGCAGTTTGCCTACAAAAATATTTGGAAACATACCTTTACTGTACCATGAGCCAAAGATGCAGTAATTTATTTCTGTTCTATTACATTGTTTATCATTGATCAGGTTTCGCAAATTTGTTGTTAGCTAATAGACATTGTGTTTCTTTTTTTCTATTAAACCGGCAATCTAAAGTTCAGATTTTGTTATCCAGTATCATATATAGAGAGATGCATATGTATCACAATTAGTAAATAAAGAGATGATTTTTGAAGATGTATTAATTGTTATTTTACTTTCACTCTCTTGTTGTAAGGGAAAGTCGAGGTAACTCTTCCCAGAACGGGGTAAAGGGGGCGTTCTTAAGGGGAGAAACCAGGGGCAGGAGGTCTTCTTAAGCGGTGTTTTTGATGACTTCTGAGGTTGGTCGACATATGCACGGAAGATGGCAGTTGTACACAAAAGTCGAATTAAATCGTCACTATTGCTCGGCTTCACTCTTAATCCCCCGTTAAGTCGTTCTTATCCGAAATATCAGGGGATTTCACGTTCTTAAGTTATTAATATGTTCTAGTGGAGCAATTGTGGAACTTTTAGGAAAAAACTAATGTTGTACGCGAAAGTCGAATTAACTCATCTCGGAGGGGGGTAAAGGGGGCGTTCTTAAGGTGAGAAACCAGGGGCACGGGTCTTCTTAAGCGGTGTTTTTAATGATTTCTGTGGTTGGTCAACATGTGCACGGAAGATGGCAGTTGTACGCGAAAGTCGAATTAAATCGTCACTTTTGCTTGGCTTCACTCTTAATCCCCCGTTAAGTCGTTCTTATCCGAAATAGCAGGGGATTTCACGTTCTTAAGTTATTGATATGTTCTAGTGGAGCAATTGTGGAACTTTTAGCGAAAAAATTATTGTTGTACGCAAAAGTCGAATTAACTCATCTCAGAGGGGGGTAAAGGGGGCGTTCTTAAGGGGAGAAACCAGGGGCAGGGGTCTTCTTAAGCGGTGTTTTTGATGACTTCTGAGGTAAGTCGACATATGCACGGAAGATGGCAGTTGTACGCGAAAGTCGAATTAAATCGTCACTTTTGCTCGGTTTCACTCTTAATCCCCTATTAAGCCGTTCTTATCCGAAAAAGCAGGGGATTTCACGTTCTTAAGTTATTGATATGTTCTAGTGGAGCAATTGTGGAACTTTTAGCGAAAAAACTAATGTTGTACGCAAAAGTCGAATTAACTCATCTCGGAGGGGGGTAAAGGGGGCGTTCTTAAGGGGGGAAACCAGGGGCGGGGGTCTTCTTAAGCAGTGTTTTTGATTACATCTGAGGTAGGTCGACATATCCACGGAAGATGGTTGTTGTACGCAAAAGTCGAATTAAATCGTCACTTTTGCTCGGTTTCACCCTTGACCCCCTTTTGGTCGTTCTTATCCAAAAAAGCAGGGGATTTCACGTTCTTAAGTTATGGTTATGTTCTAGTGGGGTAATTGTGGAACTTTTAACGAAAAAACGAATGTTGTACGCGAAAGTCGAATTAACTCTTCTCGGAGGGGGGTAAAGGGGGCGTTCTTAAGGGGGGAAACCAGGGGATTTCACGTTCTTAAGTTATGGTTATGTTCTAGTGGGGTAATTGTGGAACTTTTAACGAAAAAACGAAGGTTGTACGCAAAAGTCGAATTAAACTAAAAATTTCGACGTTGTTCGGGCCCCTTTACCCCCAAGGCCAGGGGACCCGCAACTTAAGAATCGGGTTTCCGAGTATTGGGCAACAATGCCCACTCATGTAGCTATAGTAGCAATTTTGTACGCGATTTTCGAAACAACCTCAACCTAGCTCCCCTACTATAACTATGTGTTCCGTGCCCTAACTTTGGGAAAAGGCCATGCTTTAATTTGCCGTGAATTATCATCTTATCAATATATACGCCGCTCAAGTTCGACTTTCGGTCCCATAACTTGTTTTGCTTTTCGGACTTTTAATTAAGTAAAATGTTTAACAAACAGTATAACAACAAGTAATACATACAAACAGCAAATATATAAAACATACATAAGTATGACTAAATTAACTAACCAATTAAATTATAAAACACATAAATCATGACAAATTCAGCAATATCCACCTAATCCTTGAGCAGTTGTTACAAAACATTTTATAATTATAACTTGTTGTTATTATTTTTTAAGTAGTTATGAAGAGCTTCCCATTTTAATTTAGTGTTTCTATTTTTAGAAAAGCTCATTTCTACGGCAGCGTAGGGCCACGGTGTGAAAAAAAATGTCATTTTATCTCCATCTCCTAATAAGGACTTAGTATATCCTAATTAGGAGATACTAAGTCATAATTAGGAGGTAATAAGTCCTAATTAGGAGATAAATTATCTCCTTATTAGAAGATAAATTATCTTCTAATAAGGACACAATTATCTCCTAATTAGGACTTAGTATCTCCTAATTAGAAGACAATAAGTCCTAATTATGACATAAGTCCTTATTAGGACATAATACGTCCTAATTAGGAGGTAAGTATATTCTAATTGGAACATAATTATCTCCTAATTAGGACTTATTATCTCCTAATTATGACATAATAAGTCCTTATTAGGACATAATACGTCCTAATTAGGAGGTAAGTATATTCTAATTAGGACATAATTATCTCCTCATTAGGACTTATTATCTCCTAATTAGGAGATGATTATCTCCTAATTAGGACTTAGTATCTCCTAATTAGGACATAATTATCTCCTAATTAGGACTTATGATCTCCTAATTAGGAGATAAAATGAATTTTTTCACACCGTGGCCCTAATATGCTGCCGTACTGCACATCATAGTATTCTGTGAAATAATTTATGTTGGAAGTTTCGCGATTTTGTCTGAAGAAGGCTTTTAAAGTTGTTCATATTATAGGTTTCTGTGCAATTTATTTTTGTTAACTGCAATAGCCTATCATTCCATTTTTCTTGAGAGCTCAATTTGATATCTCTGCTTTTAATGCTATTTAGAACAGATTTATATATATAACTCTGCATCCCTTCTCTTGCCTTGCCAACATTCTCTTTCCTAAGCCAAGTATCGGGAAGTATTGATTGGATGGTGTGTTTTGGGTTTTAATATAGTATCGGACCACTCCTTTGGTATGGCTCTTCATACTATTACCGCGTGATTTGCCTACTCCAAGATCTTCGAGAACAATCACTTAATCACTAGGATAATGCGTAGCCATTCCCACAAATCCATGTGAGGGGGGGGGGGGGGTCGGAGATTTACTCATTAAGAAATAGTGACTAGAATTTGGTCCATCTTTTCGCTCAAATGTGGTTTAAAAAGTTTTCATTTGACTAAATATACAAAATAGTTCACTTTAGTGACAACAAAAGCGCCATTGGAGTATCAATATAATATATGTATCCATGCATAGGTTATTGCGAAACGCAACGAAAATAGTTCGGTTGTCGTCAGTGTATAGAGAGTAGTCTCCCATGTTCTTGGATTTTTCAAGATGGCGCGTATTAATCTGAGTGTCGCTATCTAGCGCGCTAGGTAGCTCAGGGTGGCAACACTGTTGAGTATGATGGCTCTTATCCCTCGTTCACAATCATGCAGAACATGCAGTTCCTCTTTATTATTTTTTTTAAAAGATTTTTGAAGTCTCTATATCTACCGGCTAGAAGAAGATCCCTGATAAGAAAAATAATTTTATTTTCAAACCACTTTTTAAAAATATAGATCGTTTCATATTTGGATTGTACCGTATCGGTTCATGGAGTATAAGCCTATCAAGTCTTTTCGGCGCTAGTTTGACACAAAACATTTTCTAAGCACGAAAAACGCCTTTCTATATGGGTTGAATATATATATATATATCCCGGTGGAGGTATGTCACATTTTCTTTCTCTGCATTTATAAAAATATATATACTTGATATTATTAAGCCTATGTTATAATGTTTTCTCCTGAACACTGCCGAAATAAATTCCTACAGGTAATGCTATTTTCCCACTATCACGATTCGCAGCACAATTGGAAACGTGGTCTTAATCGTGGAGTAATCGTGGTGATCCTATCAGATCTCATCGTATCTTGAGGTCAGTCGTGGCAATCGTGATGATCGCAGGAAAATGTTGGACTGTTAAAAAAAATTCTGCGATCAACACGATTAATTGTCAATCGTGATGATCGCACCAGCTCGTATTGGATCGTAACAAAGCAGAATTTCTGCCAAAAATCGACAGAAACGAAAAAAAAAGTTTTTTTTTATATCTTTCTAGTATGGTTCATAGTATAACCTTTCGGAAAATATCGTGAATGTGCGATGTACCTTATTAAGATAATAATTAAGTTTGTAACTACGTTTGCATTACGATGTCTAAGGTATGCCCGGAGGTTGATGAAGCCCGCCTTGTACGGAGGCGGTCCAGTAACTAGGATAAATCCGTGCATACATTATCACAAGTGCTACAGCCGATCGAATGTCACGTGAATATTTACAGCCTCGCATTGAATATTCACGAGGAAGGCGGCAGCGAAAGTCATTTGTATATAATTATCTAAAACAAATCGTCAAAATACTGCCTTTTTTTTTACTTTTTTTCTCTCACAACTAGTGTGAATCGGTTTTATGATTAGGAAAGTGTTTGAATTTCACGAAACTATGATAAAGCTTCATACCGAAATTCTGCGGTAGCCTGTTTAAGTTGTTTTTAGTTGGTCGACTTTTTTTTGATTTGGCAATTAATTAACTAAATAGACGACAAATTGATGGATTGACGGATTGATTGATAGAGTAGAACAGATTTCTTAATGACCATATTTTATTCAATAGATAGTATTGTTTTTTTTGCGATTGGAAGGGATTAAATCGTCGGAATTCTAGTCTCCTGGTTATTTTATATCGACTGACGGAATAGAAATGAAAGGATTTTTTCTTCTAATGTTGTAATGTTTTTGTGTTGGTAATTATAAAAGAAATATATCTACGTTTGTATGTTTACTTGGTGTTTAACGTCGGACAAAATATTTTTTTATTTGTATAACGATTTTGCTTTGTCAGTATTCTGTAGAATTTAGGACAAAAAAATGCAATGTTAGAGGAAAGAAAAGGAATATGCTTTTGCAGCAGTTCATCGACTAACTTTGCAATTCAATTCTTTGTAAAAAAAAAATAGGACAAAAAAAATCGCAAATGTTATAGAAGAAAGCAAAGAAACATGCTCATCGACTAACTTTGCAATTCATGTCAGTGCCTTATGTAGAGAAAGAAATACAGACTTAACTTGGGTGAACTTTGGGATCGCTCTATCGACGTCTGAAGCTCAGTCGGCAAAGCGTTGACCCTGTTAACCAAACGTCCCTGGTTCAAAACCCCGGTTGAGGCATGTCAAATTTTCTTTCTTTTCATTTATAAAAAAAATGTATATAGTAAGGTTACAGGCATAGTCACTATTACTCTGTTGAAGGCAACTGATAGTTGCCATAGCCTCAGTGTATTCGTCTCCATATATCCAGATGATCAGTTTTTATATACTGTTGGTAACATTAAAGAATGTGTATGTGTCAATAATATAAAGCTTCAAGGAAGTATCTATGTATTTTTTATATTATGTGATGAAGGATGCCAATAAAGAGACTGCAGTAAAACTAACGTACAGAAAACAAACAAATTTAAACTACTAAATTGTGGCAATGTTTTTTTTTTTTAATTTATCCATACAGGTCAAAGTGGAGATGTTTGCTAGCGGCGAACGAAAAGTGCGTCTCCTTTTTGATGGCATTGGAACAAACAATATAAACTGGTTTTCGCAAAGTCGTCTCATTGCCTCGCCGTACAGAACTCTCAAAACGGAAACTCTTAACTACGATAGCATAATGGGGTAAGTTATATATTTATAAATTTTCCGCATCTCTGTGACAGTGCCTGATGTAGAGAAAGATTGACATCCTTTACTTGGGCGAACTTTCGGGTAGCTCTATCCTCAACCTCTATAGCTCAGTCAGTAAAGTGTTGTCCCGCCTTGCCAAATGTCTTTATATTCGGTGAAGGCATGTCAAATGTAATTCCTCTACATTTATAATATATATACATATAGCATTTCGAATAAATATATATATTATATACGGGACACAGCCTGCACATTTTCTGAACAAGAATCTGTTTTAAATATGAAAGTCTTATCCCTAGATAACAAAACATGTTGACTTAAAACAGGAGTTTCCAGAAGAAGTTATTATGAGATTATTTACAACTACTTTACAGTTTGGTCGGATTACCTGGACGCTATATGCCTGTCTTCTAATCTAGACGATCATAGAATATCGGATGATTTTTAGTTGGTCCAGTTAAAGGGACAAAATCTACGTTTATTTAAACTCAGTTCAATGGTTATTTAAACATTTAATAACTTGCTGTGGCCTGGTGCCCTCTGGGGTATCTATATCTATAAATAGAGAGACTTCTGTTTGTGTGTGTGTTTGTCTGCGTGCATTTTCCTGCCAAACCAAAAGAGATAGACCCTACAAACCAAATATATTCTGAAAGGGCATGACCCAGGGAAGGTTTTAGGCACCAGCGGAACGGTGCGGGTACAGCTGGTAGGGCATCAAAAGCTGATAGGATTTTGTCACAAGGTTCCTAAAGCAGACCGGTGTGTATCACACAATATAATTGAAAAAAAAAAACATTTACATTTTTGAATAATTGTACAATATTACCTAAACTAGTTTTAAAGATATTTAAATACATGTATCTTCTAACTTTTACAACTGAAATGAAAACATTTAATGTTAAATATATGTTTAATGTTTGACACTTACATGTATGTCTGTCCTTTTCAGTTCATTTCATTTCTCTTGTCTATGTACGGCCATGCTTGTGGTTGGAAAAGTTATAACAAGGTTATACAAATTGTGCAATATATAAATTGTTAAAAAGGTTCACTCCACAACGTAGCTGAAATGCCGCTGAATATGGCGTAAAACACCAATCGATCAATCATAAAGCTGATTTGTATTGGCGTTATGTTTCAAGTCATACCCTTGACCTTGTTCAGGATCAGTGACCTTGATGGTAATTTCCTTCTTTCGTTAAACTGACACGCAGTCATTTTAGTGAAATAACCTAAAGTACGAGATTAAAGCTCAGCCAAACAAACACATGTAATTGGTTTCTTTCTTTTGAAATTACAGACATGAGCAATTTGAACGACATTTCTTTCTGAGCTGTCCATATGTCAACTGCCCAAACGACAAGGGGTTTATAGTAGTCATTGATAAAGATGCTGCTAACTATCCTTGCAACTGGGGGAAAACAGTTCCAAAGCCAATATTTCGTTATGGACAGACGGACTCGTGCAGCAATTGGGATACACAAAGTAAGTACTGTCTACTAGACGAGCCCTGGGTTCCAGTTGCTCAAAACCAACATTAGCGCTTATAGCAGATTAAATCACTAATCTAGGCCTTCAATATATGGCGTGAGGTCATCTAATTCAGGATTAAATTTAATAGCCCTTTGAGAAACTAGTCCCTGGGCAATACATAGTACAATTATTCTTGTTAGATTAGCTTTTGTTATCACAATACGATAATGTACAAAAATACATACTTAAACTTACACAAACACTTTTAAATGCAATTTAGTTTAGTAGGAGTTTGGTGCACCTAATACGTTTTAACGGAAAAGAAAATCTATCTGATAAAATGACACTGAGTGAATATGTCGCATATAGCAGTATGCAAAAATGTTATCCCGAGTAGTTGACGTTTAACCGTTGAATTGTTATATTCAAATGGAGATTATAATTGTAAGGTGAACATGTCATGTCTCCATAACATTTTTCACATATTTAGTAATTATCCATAAATAATAATCCATAAAACAGTAGTATGTCACTAAAGGACGGGCATTATGAAGTGTTTTGATTGATATTATTTACTGAATAATTAATAAACCATGTGGTTTGGAATGTTGACCATACAATACAATAATCTAGATAGCTCTAGTGAGAAACAATGCTACAAGCTAAAGATACCCTTATTTAATAGTACTTAATACAATGTACAGTTAATCCTTTAAAGAGACATGTTGGCACAAAATCAGCGTCTATCAACCAATTCTGATTGTAACTGAATATTTTTAGTTACTACTAAACCTCTAGTTAGTCTAGAAAGTTGGGGTGGAATTAACGAAAAGCTTCTGGTTTCTCCTTATTGATAAAAAAAACAAATAACTCATATAATTCTGGCGGGTGGTTGGGCGGGAGCTTCCTAATGCCCTAGTGCTCTCTGAGTTAAGGGCATCAGGAAGTAGAATTTTTTTGGAGGTGTCTTTTTTTTTTTCTCTTTTTTTTAATTTTTATTTTAGGTCTCGTCTTTAATGTTGCCAGTGACGTGAACTGTGGT
>JAVFBY010415267.1:0-14541 GCA_034781015.1 Tonicella lineata
AACTTAATTGTTTTATACCAGCAACTTGGTCTGAACAAAATGATGGAGTTCAACACCAGGAGTCCAGGACCCAGACGTTTTTGACTATAACAAGAAAAACGTCTCCAGCTAGTTTTGGAGGTATGGTTAGGTCTTGTTATGGTCGACTTGCAGGGCCGAATTATATAAAGCAATATTGATTATCATGTAAAACCCAATGAAATCAAATGAATAAACTTCTCAGGGTCCTTATGTTAGATATAATTATATTATATATAATAGGTAGGCATAACCATTTTGTAAATCCTCCGTCGGCCTTTAGCTCTATTGGGCTATAGTTTTACAATGCTGTCTAATTATAAGCTTGAGTCACGAAGCAGCATTAGGGTGTAGCCATATATGCTGGTCTAAGGTCCAGGATTTGATCCCCAGGGAAGACATGTACAATTGTAATATTACAAGGAATAGGACATGATCGCATGTCTACCCGATAGAGAGCTTATAGTCTATAACTGTGTACCACTTACTGTATTTGTTTTCCAAACCATAGCGTCATTCTGTTCTACCTTAAATAGACAATTTTTCCATCTTCCAAAGAAACAGACTATCCTTTTATCACCTACAAGAAATAGAAAATTGTAAGTTTAGTTACGGGTATTTTTTACACAGTCAGATTATACTACTGGTGAGTTAAGTAAACTATGAAATAACAGAGCGGCTGCAAGAAATTCGTAAGTTACGTAAAAACAAAATATTTACGAATAATATAAGAAAAATTAAGCGCCTATCATATAACATATTAAGATATAACTTACGTTTAATGAAAGTGTATTTTTTTCGTAAGTAGGGCTTACGATAAAGTTACGCAAAAAAACAGACTTCCGAAGTTTCTTGCAAGTGTGCATGTCCAGGGGATTTATTTGTAATAATACCAAGAACTACAATCCAAACAATAAGCGAGCATAATGAAAACTAGCTAAGGGACCTACACTTTTATATGTCGTATAGGGAAATAGTGCAGGTCCCATAGCTAGATGAAAACGTTCTAAATTAAGGAGGACAGACATCGCGGGTAATGAGTTTGATTTTAGGACTGTTACCTCCGACAATAGACCATTTCGGCTTACGGTTTGGCGCCGATGGCGTTATTCGATCCTCAATGGCTCCCTCGTTGCGTCACGACGTCATGATTGACTGTCTTTATCACAGGGTGACGTAAGTCATTTCAGTGCCACCCATGATCGAGCAACGTCATGAGCGTCAAAGTTTAAACCGAAAAGGTATATTGTATTTATAGAAAACAGCTTGTCCCGGTGGATTGGGAGAGTTGATTTACCTATCAGTTCACAGTATTCGCCAGAGAAACCTTTAGGGCAGATGCACTTAGGGCCGGACGCTTCTTTCATACATATCCCTCTATGTTCACAAGGCTTTGCACCGCACACTGAAATCAGAGGAAATAAAACGGTTACATACGATATACAATAATCTGGTATAAAAATTGATCGAATTAATTGGACTCCTGGTTTTAAAGCTTTATATTTATTTATTAGAATTAGATAAGGTAAAAAAAAATGCTGAATTTGAGAATTGACTACCAGAAGGGTCATACATAAATTGCTATTTAAAGGAGCATACGTTAACGTAAGTCATCGCTTGTATTCATTCTTCATTGGGGTCTGGTTTTGGTAATAAGATTAAACTGTTTAGATCCTATTGAAACGACCTTTGTAAGATGTGTTCAATCTGAGGATAAGCTTTGTTGGTTTTTATTTCAAATAGTCAATTTCTGGTCTCCATTTCAGACGATAGGAATAAAATATTTGAAGTCATAACTAATCTTCCGAGTCGAATTTACAACGAAGACAGAAAGTGAAATTCCATACAGGCAAGGTAAACAGCCATCTAGGATTCCAATCCATTTTCTATCGGTTTAGTTCTCAAGTAGGCCTACAACCATAGATGATTTATAGGCCCCTATGGACTACTGTCTGATTGTTTTCACAAACTGTCTCACATATCGGAATAAGAGTGGCTCAACACATTACCAAGTATATATCTAAACCAATATGATAAACGCCACTTCTACTCACCAGGTGGCACCACTGGGGTTTTAGGATCATCGCGACATTTCCACAACTGGACACTGACAGAATCTATAGCAATGTCTGACAGGAATCCAGACCCTCGTGAAGCCTCAAATATTATCTAAAACAGAAAAACACACTTATTTTAATAAGTGTTTAATTTCCTGAAAATGTTTTTACTCATAAGAAAAGAAGGACATTGTTTCTAAAGAAGAGATAGTTTGGTCTTAAGCAACTAGATGCTTGTGTGCGAGTAATCGGACCACTGCGTAAAATAGATGAGCAAGTAAATAAGAGGAAAATAAATAAATAAATCGCCGTTAATCCAGAAGACATTGAAATATGTTAAATAATACATCGGCTTTTTGTTAAAAATTAATAAAATTCTATCTATATATCAAAATCAAGTTAATGTTGACCCCTTGTTTTTCTCTCTGGTTCCATGGCTTACCCGGAATGGTTTCTTGCCTCTGACGGTTATAGTTTGGTATTTCCAGCCTTCTCCCTGGTCTCCTACCACTGAGAAGATCACACGTTCTTCACCGTTTTCTAGCGTCTTCACGTGAAGATCACCCATGTGCCGACCGTGCATGTTATAGTAGAACTTCAAGCAGCGAGCCGTGGCTGAGGGAAAATTAATAAAAAATATATTGGCAAACAATGTGTATAATGAAAACCTTTTACAGTATCGTTTGAAAAAAGCCATGATCTCAGTTTAATTTTCTTGAAGATAGTCAGAGTTTCGTTTATAACTATAATCATCTTTAGGGACTTCATAAATATAAGTTTGACGACACTTGTAAAAAAAATACCGTTCATAAAAATCTGAACCCGGGAGAGAATGGAAGTCACTACCTGCATGGGGAAACCGTCCACTGCTCCCGCCACTCAGCTTACGGGTTCAGCTGTGAACACGTTTGATTAAAACCTTCGCCGGTATATATAACCGGCTTGGTCACAAAGAGGCTCCATTCTATGAGTGATATGCGTGCATTTTTAACAGTTTGCGTGGGCGTCAGTCGACGAATTACTGCCGTAAGAATGCACAGTGCTTACATGACGATGTCAGACGACAAAAGAGTAACTCAATGTTCTAAAATCTTTACAATCAAATTATGATAAGATTGTCAAAAAATAATAAATAGAATGTCAAACTATACACATTCACACACATTTCCAAGGAATATGTTTTCCGTAAAAGGGGTTTTCCCCTTACATATGTATACGTCATTGGAATTTCCAGCCTTGAAAATAGTGCACGAAACCGAAAGTTTGACATGTCGCCTATTTGACCCAAAGTTCTAGTCTGCGTTGAAAAGTTAGACAGTACGTATTGGTTACAAACTGGTTCGATCATAGTAATCCACTTGACGTTGGAAGGTTATACTGCTATACTCACGTCTCATGAGAGCGGATGTTAATCTGGCCACACTCTGCTCTGGCACATTACTGGCCTCCATGTAAATATACTGACCACTCCCACCCTGCCCGGAGACAGGACCTGTACTCGGACTTATGGTTGTTCCCTGAAACAAAAATAAATAGTAAAAAGATATGAACATAATTACTTATTAAATACAACATATTGGCCATCAAATTTTCTTTTGATTTGTTTTGCAAGGTTTTTCTTTTTATGACTCGGGTCGGTTTTTTCATGACTTGAAGTTATTAATATATAAACAGATTTGACAGACAACTGTAATGGGGTTGGAGGTGAGGTAAAGCAAATCAAAGCTACTATTACTGGATTAACTTCAGCTAAGTTTCATATATTGAGAAAAGATGCGAAACAGAAAGGGTTATTATGACGAAACCGTACCTCATGGAGTTTCCACTCTAGTTCACTCGTCTGGTCGTTGTCGAATGGACATGTGGCAAAGTCATCCATATTACAGAATATCTTAGCTCCACCTGAATTGAGAATAAACTGTATTATAATTTTGAACAAAAGAAACCTCTCCAAAACAGAAACAGGATAAAGATATATATGCAAATCCCAAGGTTGGAAAACAGGTCTTGAACTTTATTGAAAGTGTGATTAAGGTTGTTTTGCGGTTTGCTATAAAACTATTTGTTATTGTTTTATTCTTTGTTGTTTTTTTTTTGTTTAAAAAAAAAAATACATAATTTTTCTAGATTAATACACACAGTATATTTAGAGGGTAGGCCAAGGAGATAAATATTTCATAATGTCATCCCATCATCTGATCATCATCCAGCACCATGGTTACCACAACTCACCAATCAGTTCACAGAAGGCTCCTGTGTATCCAGCCGGACATGCGCAGCTCGGACCTTTCCTCTTGTCTTTACATGATCCGCCATTTTGACAAGGATTGGACAAACAACCTGTTACGGAGAGAGAAACAATTTTTGAAATGTATTGTGTTCAAGGACACGATGGGCCCACTGTTAGATAGCCTACACTAAAATGATAGACATGTAGGCCTAATCTATTCCACTGAATCCTCCTTGAACAAAGTCAGGAAGTTCGTGATAAATTCTAAGATTGTCACCCGCTCAGCAAGGAATATAGCCTACTATCTTGAGGACATTTAACTAAAACCTCCGCCGGTTACGGGTATATAACCGGTTTGCTCACAAAGAGGCTCCATTTTATGTAGTGATATGCATCAATTTGATGTAAATTATGCGGTCGTCGTCCGGCGAATTACATCTAAAAGAGTGAATCAAATGTAATTGTACTTTGTTTGACAAGCTATACACGTTCACACAGATTTCCAAGAAAACTGTTTTTCCGTAAAAGCCCTTAAAGGGGATTCCTTGTCTTGGAAAAAGTGCACGAAACTGAAAGATTAACTTGTCGCTTATTTGTCCCAAAGTTCTAGTCTGGTTACAAAATGTGTTGAGCACTCACCGATTGGAATGGCTGTTATAACAGCTTGGAATCCTGTGCCTGGATTGTGACTCTGTTTAGAGTTGAATCTGATCATCATCATGTTGGACTCTCCGTCTATCGTCGTCTCTATGGGTGCTCGTTTCCAGTCTTGACCACAGAACCTTAAACATGACATTACATTGAACAAGTTTTGAAAACAAGCAAACTATTGCAGCACAATTTTGAATTGTGGAACTTTGGTCTAAAGCCGTGTTTTACATGTTTTTCTTCTTCTTGTGGTTGAATATGATTGCCGTGCTCAGGGATGTTTCACCTCTATGGCAGCGTTCTTGTGAAATGGATGAAGGAACCCACCCCTGATATCACTGACAACATTAAAGGCAGAACGATAAAAATAGGAAACCGAAACAATTGGGTTTCTAGATGCCCCTTAGTTCTGCGAGCACCTTGGGTACCATGAAGCTCCCTCCAACTACCCGTTCTTTTGTGGTGACTATATTAAAATGTCTGAGCATTCTCTGGACATAATCGAATGGAATAATTTGACAGGATCATTTTACCGGTACAGATAAAGATGAACAACTTTTCTACGAGTTTTTGTGTAATTTTGCCCTTTAACAAAGTAACAAGGGGTCAAGGGTTACGAATAGCACAGGATATGTGGGGCCGATGTGTCATTTGCCATCTGCATTATCCAACCGTTATACATTTTGTAACCAATACGTACTACATAAAATGAAGCCTCTTTGTGACCAATCCGGTTATATAGCGGCGAAGGTTTTAATCAAATGACCGTTATAATGGCCTGTAAAACTCATTTTAAGTGGCGTACCTTGGACCTGGCTGACCAATCAGATTGTAGCGGACTTCCAGATGATGGACACAAACGTCTTCGGTTTGGCCGGTGTATCGATTAAACCCACGCCCCACTGGGATGTCAAATGATGTAAAGGTGAGCTTGATAAGTGATAGTTCTGGGCCCTGAGTGAAATAAATACATGACAGCAATAGGTATTAAAAGGAAGGAAAAGCATATACTTGTACCTAGCGAGTGACGATGAGCAATGAGTTTTAATATCAAATGTTGGAGAGAGAATTTTGAGTTATAAAATTGGTCTTTGCCCGCATCAACAAAGCATTTTCTGACTAAAGTCACAATACTAAATTTTAAAACTTTAACACCTGCCTTAATATGAATAAAAATGTTTTCGATTCAGACACAATTTTGGAGTGGGTTCTGAGGAACACATAATTATTACACCGACTTTATGCAATTTGTTTTGAACATATAATGATTCAAAAAGTTTATACAAATATCTTTTTAAGTAAGAATACTTCAATACGCATCTATTTCTGCCGAGATCTGTATGATTGCACTTAATTCTATCTTACCCGAATGAGCCATCCACAGTCCGCCCCAATCTCATATGGGGAGGGTGCATTGGGGGAAAATATCTTAGCATTTCCTTTCATCTTTAAGTCAATAATACGTCCACAGTTCGCATCTGTAAGAGGAAGGGACAATTCAGATCAGATATGCTTTGATATTTTATGTACATTTTTATCTCTTAGTGGAAGGACTTTGTTAGAGAGGTAAGTAAAGCACCAAGGACAGTTCGATGGATCATTTTTCACTATCTATCATTATCATAGACTGTATTCCAGATGAGACAAGTACATAAAGACAAATATCACAATATATAAGTACACACATTTTTTGTCTTGTTTTATTATTTTGTAGGCCTTTTTTCTTTTTAGCGATGAAGAGATGAATTTGACACTTCTGTTGGAAATTTTAAGTGATAACTTTTGTTCAAAGGATACAATAATCAGAACAGTTAAGGATGCACACATTACACTACTTTAAACTAACAGGTAAAATAGATCACAGGTTAAAGGTAACGATAATCCGGATTATCTCGCCGACTTACCTGTGGCAATGTCTTGACATAGATTACCAGTTAATCCGTCTGGACAGACACAGAGACACTCTTTATTTACAAACCCTCCATTCACACAGATGGGCTTAGAATCACACTCATCTGTTATAGAGAGAGATAACGTGTACAAGGGTTATTGGATTTATGCCATACAACAATACTCATCCATCACAGCATTTCGTACACTTAGAAAAAAAGTCAATCGGGAAACCATAAAGGGTTCTTTGCGGGTGGGGCAATAAGGGAACTATTTTTGGTTCCAAATAGAATGAATAAAAATGGATTACACAAAAAAGATGGTTGGAAATATCACGTGACCATGAAACTCGTGGTTAAATAAGAAAAGAATGTTTTATGAGCATCGCAAATAACCATTTGCCTCACTCGACGTAGCAATGGCTGCATATAGAACCATCACGGTTTCTTAACACCCATCAACGAACCCTTGTTTCTAACAGTGAATTGTAGCAGTATTTTTGTTATTTGTGGATAACACGTTCTTTGTTAGATTCTAGTTCATATTTTTTCTGGATTGGCCCCGTGACGGGAATCGAACCCACGACCATCAAAGTCAGGCATTGAATCGCCTGCAATAAATCCCTCCACCTTGACCTCTTAGCCAACTGACCGTGTCCATTTCTCAGGACATTCCTGACAATGACTTAATTATTAACACGTATATGTAATGCCGTATAACATTATTTCTTATTATATTTTTTATAAATGCAGAGAAAGAAAATGTGACATGCCTCCACAGGGGATCGAACCCGAGACCCCAGTGCCCACATTCACAAAGCTTCCTTAAGCTAAGGTGACCTTAACTGTCATGACAACACAATACCTTCAGTACACGTCGCCATGGTAATTAATATCACTTTAGCTAAAGGAGGCTTTGTGAAAGAGTGCCCTGGCCAACAGGAACAACACTCCACTGACCGAACCATGCATAGAGGACGCCGACAGAGCGATCCCAAAGCCCACCCAAGCAAGTGTATCCTAACGATTGATTACATAAGCGTAGAAACTATTGTAAATCTTTCGTCATGATTTGCTTCTATCCTTTATCAATTGTCACCAATTGTTTGTAAACTGCTGTACACCATATACTGTTCACCACTATTTGATGTATAATGTAAAACAAGGACCAAATATGATCACGTTAATAAAAAACTTGAACGTGTTATTACTGTACACCTATATAGAAAACACTACATGTGCAACTAGGACGTTTTATTGCGATATGAGATATGTTTTCATATATACAATTATGATACATCCAGAATCACCCCCTTCATATTTATCACATAAATATACACCAAATCTTATAAGGCCCTATCTGAATCTTAAGTCGATTTTTTCGAATAATATATTGGATGGCCACAACACTAAAATGGTCAATAAATTACAGAAAACAGAAAAAAATATCTCACATACCGGCACAATTGTAGACAAAGTTAATGGACAACAAATCATAGAAGGACATGGTCCTCGGTTGACGAGTCGTAGCCAGGAAATCCAGTTCAGCGTTCTTCGAGATGATGGCCTTTTTACCTTGCTCTCTAGAGCCAGCCTATAAAAATATGGGTGAAATGTATTACCTTTTGTTTGTTTGAAGGCGGTTAATATTATCAAACACCTGACTGTAACGATATTTTACTATAAAAGAGGGACTTTTTTCATTGCATTTCAATCTTTATTTTACGTCGGAAATAATTAGAAAGGGTAACATTTCCTATAAGCTAATGATTCGAGACTTACAAGCGGTAGCCGAAAGTTACGTCCACAAAGTTATAACCTTATATATATAGTTGAATGGTGCTGCCCTTGTGGGATAATTTATATACATTCAATATACTAGTCGTTATTCTTATTTATTACTCTAACTTTCACTCTGTTAGACTGGTTCCAGACATTTAATCAATGAAATATATTTGCATTATGTAAATTTGCGTAAATGTTCTATAAGGCTATACTGAGGGTAGATAATTGGATTTATTAAGCGTTATGATATGTTGTACGTTTGATCAAATACAGAAAAAGATAATTTAAAAAAAATGAGTTTCTTTTAGACACATTTAGCAGTTGAAACACTAAATGCAATATTTTATGGATTGGAACGTTTCAATGTCTCTTCTAGTGTCTATCATGGTAAATTTGAGCTCAGAGAAAAAGAGATATGTTAAGCGGTGGTATGATATTTTACCCATTTAAGATTTTCACATTTGTACAGTTAACTGAGAAAAAAACCCACAAGGCTTAATTTATTGACTGTTTGTGCATGGCTTATTATTGGCGTATAACGTTTCAATGTCTCTCCTGACATCCAGCGGTACAAATTTAAGCTCAGAGAGAAAAGATAATAAAAAAGATCGGCGGTTTCAAATTTTGGTAATTTAAGATGTTTACATTTCTATATAATTACATTTTCAGTAAAAAAAAAACCCCAAAAGATGAGAGATGATCTTACGTATAGGTTGTAATGCATGTTAGATCCCAGGTCATAAGGAGCATAGTTAAAGCTTTCTACTTTCCCCCAGTTCGGTCCGCCTCGGCTTTCAGGGACTCGGCTCCACACGATCTCCACGTAGTTATCCCGGTCTCCACGCACATGCTCATGGTGTAAGCCTAATGTATGACCCATCTCATGAGCAATCGTGGAAAACTATAACAAACAGTTACAAATAAATGACGAAAATGTGTTTAAAAAGGATGCTATTTGTAAAGTTTCCTAAAAAAAAAAATGTTAGAGAAAGCCAGTCTTCAGAATAAAATAAGAACTGAGCATAGAATAAAATATTGCCACGTTTATGGATACCACTGTTTTACTTTTTCTCAAAATGAATTGCATTGACACAGGGAAGTCGATTAATAAAAAAAACCCAAATCCAATATCTTTTTCTATTTTTATAAATGCAGAGAAAGAAAATGTGATATAGGTATGCTTAAAATTATAGAGCTGCTGCATTGTAGAAGTTTTGTGTTAAAAACAAATTTATTTTGGAAATTTATGAAATAGTTATTGTACTTTCACTTACTGATATACAGTTAGGTTCTCTCAGTGTTAACTCTCTCTTGGGGTTACCGAACGAGTTTCTGCCCACGTGTGATCGACATCTGCAAATAAAACACAAATGTCATTTATGTAGATACGTGGCCACGAATAATCAAGTAGGCCTCAAGACAATTCTCTATATGCCCAAATCCCTTCTTTTACCTATAACGATTTATTAACGCTTTGGTTTAAATTGTACAAGAACAAGAGTGGTATCTCTCAAAGATGTCATCTTCGCTAGCCACGGTTAATACATCTATCTACACGTGTATATGTCTTAAGATAGGCCTACCATGTGTTCGGATGATGCAAAATCGTTAGTGTTGCCACCAGTATCAACGACAATTAAATATTAAAACTTACCCAGAGCCCGTTTGAAACTCCACGTAACTGTTATGGCCGACTTCTGAAAAGATGGAAGATGAAGCAGGTACCCATCTAATACACGTGGTAGATTCATACCACCTCATTGTAGTCTGTATTTCGCGTAAACTGGCCGGATCATCTGTACAAAATATCGACAACTTTATATAAATGGCTTTATGAGTTAATTGCCCTTTGGGGTTTAAGCATTGACGTCGAGGACTGTTCGGTCGTAGGTGGCATTCAACTGAATGCATTGTTGCGTCACGCCGTCATTCATGTAACCAGCCTACCATGACGCCAGACTGGGTGTCTGTATGTCGGCGTGACGTAATATCAATTAAGTCATAATCTTTCCAGGGGCACCTATGATGAAACAACGTTATCATAGTCAACGCTTATATCGAAAAGGGCTAATGTAGATCTGATTTTAAAAAGACTGTATCCTACATTGGATTGGGATTTGGACTAGCTATGGGACAAAGATAACATTTAAAACAAGACTATCTCATTCACCATTGCAACTATCCTTTAATAGGGGATAGAACTATATAAAAAAAAATAGTTACGTGCAAAACTGGTGCATATTTTCAGTGAGTTCCTTAGTGTTCCGTTGGACGTCACCTTAGTGAAAACAATATAGGGTGAACTTCGCCATGCTGCATTGAAACGTTACCCTCACAGACAAACGAACCAAAATCTCTCCAAATTTAAAGCTGGCAAAAAGTCTTGTTGCTGAACATTTCATTTTATATTTACTTTTATATTTGGTCAGAAAAATATATTGTGTGCTGTTAATACCAGATTCTTTTTGTAATGTAAATAGACATTTATCAACAGCACACAATATATTTTTCTGACCAAACTGACGTTCAACAGAAAACTAAGAAACACAAAAACATTTTAAAACCAGTTTTACAAACGGCTCGGGATTTCGTATGATAATGCTATAACGACTGTTCTGGTTTGAGTGGCTGTTATTGGTTTACGCGAGAAAGTCTTATATAATTAGATAAGTCCAATGGGTTTATTTAAAAATATCTGAAATTATACGAGTCATTACTGGCATCACTTTATATTATTAATGGAGTAATCTGTGGTGCACTTAGCCAATTCCGAGTCCAAAGTTCCTTAACCCACCAGCCATTACGCAACTAATTATCATTAAAGTTCGTCCCAAAGAGCATAGAGAATGACACGTTTCAGTAAAACTCAAGCTAGAGAATAAAGTTACAAAAGATCCAAAGTGTAATTCTGAAACTTACTAAAAGCCAGTGCCCCTGTGGCAAACGTATAGGGGATAATTCCTAAAGGCCAAAGATTTTTACTGTCCTTTGGGTAGATAAACTTTCTTTTCTGTTTATCATCACCAGTCCATTCCTGGAAACAACAAACACAAAACAATCACGAAGATCGTTATTAATGGCAAACAGCAAGTTGACTCGTTAAAATCGTTAAACTTATATAGTAAGCAACAAAATTTTAAAAAATATGTATGAGTTTCACCTTCAGGATAGCCAAGTAATTACAAGCGTTGTTACGTTTTTCACTATACTAACGAATCAACACCAACTATTACTTGGCTACCTGAATGTGTACATACTTTGAGCGACTTTTTCGTTATTTCTAATTAGTTGGACGTATACTATTTGCAGAGAATTGTGGAACTCGAACACATTTTTGACATTTACTGTAGGCTATATATTCATTATTTGCAAGGGCTTTGGTCTTGAACCAATCTGATTAAAAATCATACCTATATTAGCTCCCCGGTATTTTATTTACGCGATGTAGATCTGAGGACAACCCCTACCAAATGATGTTGATTGGTCGACCAATAAAAGGGCCGCTTATCAATTCATGGTATGTTAGTTGGGGATTCTCATGGGACTGCCCTAGCTTACATGCATCTATGTTTACCAAAGCTTCCTGCTATCTGGTTTTTCGTTGAACGATTTAAAGGCGACCTTTCTTGAAGCCCACACTAGCTGACGTCATTGGACACTGTTTGCTACACTATGTCCTCATATCTACATTGCCACAATACAATACCAGGGAGCTAATATAGATATGATTTTAATCAGATTGGTCTTTAACGAAAGTTTACATCATAGAACAATTCGGAGTAACTAACCAGCATGCTTATATTAACTGAACTTCAGTGATTTGAGCTTACCTCGTCTGTAGTTTTCTCCCCTTCCAGATTAAGTCGAACTTTCTCTTCATGACTCAGAACTTCGTCTGTCTGTCCGTTCGTCTGTTCGGGAGGCAGATTTAACCACGGCCTGTAGTCAGCAACCTTAACAAATACAAATTCGAGTTAACCTCTTTGCAATTACTCATTATTTTATAATATGTTGTATGTCTGAAATTGTTTTTAGGCGGCGAGCGTATAGCCAGATACAAGATAAAAGGTTACGAATATATGTCTCTGATTAGCGATATTAATCAAATACCTTCAAAATTCGTGGACAATTAATACCCGTAACGGTTTGCATACCTTACAGCCTTTAAAAATACTACTTCTTTACTACTGTATTTCAGACACTATGGAAGATGGAATTTCTGAAAGTTGGACATTCCAGAATTTTTGTTTACACAATCTTAGATCTCAGACTTTTCTGTGCAAGTACAAGTCGGTACGTATTGGACCAGCAGCTGTAAATGTCTAAAGTATACATGTCATTTACACAGTTATCCATGAATGATCTCAGACTGCATGCGATTGGCTTGTGTTTCCTAACGAGTTAGCTGTTGTCATTTTGGAACCGCAGGACATCGAACATCGAGGATTTAATTTAGAAAAGCAGTAGCTTTCGTAGCTTAAATTAGATTCAAATATTACTATAATGTCTGGATTCTTTTGTCTACAAATTGATGCAAATTAAAAAAAAATAAAGGTATGTGAGTCTAATTACGTATCTGTATATCCAATTTAGACATAAGGAAAGTTCTATAAGTTGATCTATATGTGCACGATTTACTTCCTTTCCGACAGAATATCAGGCTCCACATGCAGTCGAGCTATTTTCGTTTAAGAATTGCCAAGGTCGGCCGACTTGGGTTGCTCTTAGTCCTGAAACTCAGGCCGATTAAAGATAATTATTATTCCATATGCCTGGTTATTAGTTCTAACCAGTGATTTTATTTGTTTGCATCGAAGATGAAAGTTGTTCTTCTAGGTTACTGTGGGCCCAATGTGCTACGTGGGTGCAATACACCTGGCTCGATTAAGCGTTGTGGAGTAAGGTTGTTTTTAAACTGTTAAATTAAGTCAGTAGAATAATTATTGAATAATTACGTGTTTTTCTGTCTTTCCATTGACAATGATCATACGTGACTGTTCCCAGGCCTTCTCGTCCTCATCTTCCTCCTGTAATGAAACATAATCTTGTTTAACTGAGAAAAAACTCAGATGTACCTGGGATTACAATATACAGGTTGTTCTATAACTGTATGGTTTCACAAAAAAAAGTTCACGACGGTTTCATTCAATATATACACATTTTCCCAGGAAACCGGGATATTGATTTAAAGGACATAATTGAAACAATTTTGCAAACAAAGAAAAACGGAACCAAATTTGGTTATTATGTTAAATATACATTAAATAAATTAACAACCTTATCAGTTTTTTTAAGTGTTAATATAAATATAAGATATTCTCTCATACCTGATCTGAGTCTCTATTGTGTATATCAGGCACCTGATTGTCATTCTCTGTGAATTCTCGTAATTGGTGAACAAGTCTCAGCAGCGACTAAAAAAGTAAAACATTATATATAGTCTAATTGGAACACTGTATATAGGTGACGCCGGTCAGGGGCCACTTTCACGAAATGTCGTACGACAAAAAATATCGTACGATATTTTAGTTGCTATGACGTCCAACAATGAAGGTTCGTAAAATATGATTATGATTGATTGATTGATTGATTGGTGTTTTACGCCACATTCAGCGGTATTTCAGCTACGCTGTGGCGAATATGATTATTTAAAGTATTTATGATATGGCGTTTATGAGAGGCTACTATATCATTTTACTTATTACAGGTTTGCGAGGGTTATCACATGCACATCATAAAAAACGCACTGTTAAACAGGACAAAGTTTAATTTCTATAGATGTCTTCGTTACGGGGAAAACCGCAAATTACATTCTTGTTAATCAGTAGGTTTGGTCTTCGTTACGGGGAAAAAATACAAATTATGTTTCTGTTAAATAGTGGTCTAGGTCTTCATTGCGGGGGGTGGGGGTGTG
>JAVFBY010415489.1:0-14541 GCA_034781015.1 Tonicella lineata
AGCCTTAGCATGTTTGTAAATAGCTTCACTCCAAGAACAAGAAGGAGAAGGACAACAACAAGGTAAGTGTTAGGAATCCGTTCCGGGTCCAAAAACAGTATGGCACATTGCTACTGTTTGAAATCAAAACTGGTTTTATTTAATGCTGCGGTCGTTTAATAATTTGGCCATACCTGGCCAGCAACGGAGTTAGTTTAACATCTGTATAATATTGGAACCGGTGGTCGTTAGGTAATTATGAAGTTTGTGGAAACTGTTGTTCTATTTTTCTTTTACCAATGTAACCAAACACACATACAATAAGCTGAACGGTACAAGCTACACTTGATATCATGATCAGTATTACAAATGACCAAAGAAAACATTCGCGGCCAAAACATTGTCTCTCCACACTCTTTTGCTCTTCTCCCTTTAAGTCGAAAAAATATCCAAAGCATATTTGAAGGACGATTTGAACAGCACTTGATGCTAAACAGAATGTCCCATAAATTGCGCTATAACATGTCCGTCCAAAAGTTAATACACAGATAGAAATACCAATAGACATAGAGGCAGCATATCCAGCTCCATACAGAATTGTGCTTACCAACATTGTACTGGAATCTAAATAAAAAATAGTGATAATAATTGCTGATATAAAGATTAGAAAGCTTATCTGCAGTATAGCAAACCCACATGTCTCAGAGCGGAATCGATCAAACAATACGCCAGAACTTGTTCTGATAAAAACTATTGTCACAGAAAGCACATACACATTGAACATAGGCTGTCGGACTCCAACAGCTTCAGCAATAGTCGTTACGTTAGTAAGAAACGTGCAACCACAAGCAAAAAGTAGAACAGTCGTCCAAAACACACCGTGGAAGAATGGAGTCAGGAACATGTCCTTTACCGAGATGTCTTTGACTTTCATCAAAGGTGCAGTCGAGTCGTCCTCTTTCTCCTCTATGGAGATGTCTTCAGAATTCTTCTGCATTGTGGCAAAGGGGTGTAGAAAGAAGAAGGAACCCGGGAACATCAACATGGACAGGGTTGTCAGAGTGAAAAATAAACCAGACAAGTTCGAGAAGAAAAAGTTTTCTACAAGAACGCCAAAGAAAATTTTACCGCCACACAAAAATGCCAAATAAAAGGAGATAACTTTACCGGTATGCTTTTCCGGCATCATGTCAATACAGACTCTTGTTATAGTCACGTAAGCCATGCAGTTGGATGTAGCTGTCAAGAAAAAGAAAAAGATAAGCTTAGTGCGGCAAATTTAATTCAAACAAAATTCGTGTCTGTGTCGGATAGGATGGCGTGAGTCTGCTAGTCGCTGTAAGTAGGTTAGATTATATGTTTATTAAATTGGTCTGTTTTTTCCTTAATGAAAAACAGACTAAAGTTTAAAGGGCAAATATAAAGGTTACGGTTGCACAGAGCAAATGGTTAAAAATCCCGTTTTATTTATCGGAAATTAGAATGAGGTAAATGAGTAGTTTCCTGCATGAGACAATCATCTAAAAACTATTAATTCTACTGTTAATCTTAAAAAAAAACTGCGCAAGTAGTGAAACCCTTAACAAAGAAATAACATGTCTTCGAAGTAACACTTCTTGTGTGCTATAACCACCATATCAGTTTTGACGACGTCAACATTAATTAGCAACCCGCTTTAGTTGATTTGGTCTCCAGTCTATTTCTCTCTTAAATAACGTCAATCAACGTATTTAATCACCAAATCCTTCCAAACAATCCCACAGTTGATATCTCTTAGAGAAATAATGATACTAATAAATTATTATATGGATAAATCAAGGTGCTAATAATGACAAAAGGCTTGAGTAAACTTTTAACTTGTGCTTTTCATTACGTCACGCAACCCGTAATCTCTAAATTTATTTAATTTATTGACGTATTTATTTATTTGAGTTATAGTTGAGATATTCGACTGAAAGGGGTATTTACGGATTGCATCATAACAATTAATCATACGTAGCAGCTTAGCAAACGCTCAGGCAACACTGTTATATTGACCATCAAGTGAAAGGATAACATTTACATATTTGAATAACATACAAAATGAATAGATAAATAAGCATAACTCACACAGTATGAGCTGGATTATACAGATCAGAATGAAATGGTATTTCAAAATGTCACGATAAAGTATCACCAATGCAAGGCACAGGCTGGAGAGAGAGAGAGTCGTTGTGAAGATCCATGCTGTGACTGTGTATCCAAATGTCTGTATGACAAACATCTCGAGAATACTTAAACATAAGCCAATACTGCCCATTGAAGCCACAGCCTCCACTGAAACATCAAAAATATAACCTGAGTCAAAATATTCAGCTTAAAGGAGTACGACAAGAATTGTAAGAAGGCAGTGTGTGACTGTAAACCCATCATGACATCCGTGTGACAAACGTCCCAAGATAGATTGAGACAATAGTGCCCATTAAAGCCACAATGAATCAATAGTTAACATGCATGTATAAAAATAAAGATATAGCTGTTGCGAGAACTAAGGCCGTGACTGTGTATTCAAATGTCTAAGATAAAGGTTAACGATGAGCCACTAGTAGCCTACAGAACTAATCCTGACTCATTTGATAAATCAATCTATATCAATCAAATGGAAAACTATTCATTTATTGCAGGAATATAGTCGGACACTATAAACCAAACCTCCGTGTGACAAACGTCTCAAGGACAAGTTAGTTAGAAGACATTCTAGTTCAGAATATTGTTTAGGCTGAGTTCCGTAATGGAATCCAACACTCAGGGTCATTCACCGAATTACCTACAAAATGCCCTGTCGCAATCCTTAATGTAAAAATTACCGTTAATGTAATTTTGTTACACTAAGGGTTAACGCTCAACACTTAATGTAAAACTGCAAAGACCACAACCACCATCAACGCAGGTGCCACCACTACCAGCGTCAGTACCACCACCGCCGCCGCCACCACCGCGGCCGGTAACATAATGGTGAAAAGTCTTATTCCGTTTTGATGTTCCATTCACTGTAACGGTTTAATATTAGCCTTATTTATAAGACGATATGTTATGTACAGATTACTATCGTCTAACATTGATAGACTTTTGAATCACTAGTTTTCATGTTGGGTGCGAATATTTTAAATTTTGAAAAGTTTTTGGGGGGTTCTCTACCTTTTAACCAGTTTGTATAAGTCCTTTGAAGATAATACAGAAATAGTAAACCTCAATTCCGTCCGGAATCGCGTAAATATCCGTTTTCGACAACACGAGGAGACGCTATAACACGTGCAAAATGGCCAGCTCGGACAACGACAGAGGACAGTGCAGCTCTTGTGAGAAAGCGTTCCCACAAAGAATCAGCAGAGGTTATCAGCGGTATTCCCTTGATACACCAACCAGCCTTACAACTGCTGGAAAGCTTTTTCTGGGAAAGCCGGATGATGTTCGAGTACTTTTGTGTCTGGATTGCACAAAAATACTACGACAAAAAAAAACAAAGATAAAAAAGGCGACTCAAAGCACGCACTAGAAAACGGACCTGGTTAGCGATAGCTAGTAAGCTTTACAGGCAAAATCCATGTAACTCCGCACAGTACTGTTCGTGCGGAGAAATAACTTTGAACTCACCGCCTTTTCCCAGACTGCTTGTCCCGTCTTTTTCTTTCTGTATGCCGTTTGAAACTCAACAAAACATTTTAGAACTGGTTTGTGTTTAAAACTTTATCTTTGGCACTAATTTTTTAAAAAATCTAAATTATTGCGGGAGTTTTTCGAATTGGGCCGCCATCTTGCAACTCTCGTTGACAAACAATTTCACTTTAAAACATCTTCACTGAGCGAGTATTCACATATAAAGTTCAGTTGCACCAAACCATGCTGATAAATTTAAAAAATAGAAATTACGCATTTTTATTCAACACTGCTCTGTATCCTTATATACGGCTACGTATATAATGATACAGAACTCTGCATCTAGCGTCTGGACAGATTTCTCGTTTTAATCGACATTTTGGAAAGTTTTTTGTAAAACGAGATAAATAAAGTGTCTCACCTTTGACTATAATTAATTGAAGCAGTTGGCACTCGGGTAATGTCCGTTAAACAAGTCTGCCCATCTTTTTGATGGAAATTCAGTCAACAAGTGGCTGTCACGATAACTGGCACATTTCAACCCTTTATCATGGGGATCACATGCTTGTATAACTACCAAGAATAAGACAATTTCTTTACATTATTTTCAGAAAATACAGGCAGCATTCGTAGGGAAAAGTTACTGGCAATCACTGTCATTAATAAATATTGGCCGATGGCTCACTAGCACGCAAATAAGTAATGGATTGTAGTTGGCATTTTCAATCCTTCCTCACGCGACGCCATCTTGCCATCTTTTTTTTTTCATGTTGTCTTGTTTTTCATGTTGCCATTGATGCCATGGGTGGTTTCTTTCACCAAATCAAATAGGCGTAATAACTCTGAGCAAGTCGTAAAACACCAATCAAACCAACAAATAGCTAAGACCAAAAATGTTGCCAGTCGCGTGAACGGTGGTTTCCTCCACCCATTGGGCTGGTACGCCGTCATTTAGGTGAAATACCCCCGAGATCGGCGTTAAACCCCAACCAATCAATCAATCGTCACACATCGGGGCGAGTGGGTGGTTGTTTAAAGCTTAAATAGGCCTACTGCGTCTTTGTGGTCTAAATGGCATCACCAACCCAATTTGTTGTAGCGCTTTGGGTATAATTTTTTCACATTTTGTTTTCTTGTCTAGTATTTCAATTCAATTGAGATTATTCTAGTGGAGATAGATAAAATTAACGTAACATGTTGCCGACCTTCACATGGGCTCTTGTTGTGCCCGGGCTTGAAGTCCGGAAGTATGGTGAATAATGTTGGTTTTGTGATAAAAGCACCAAATCTGACACAAAATTCGGTCATGACCTGCAGATCAAGTTTAGATATGAAAGATTAATAAATTCTGCCGTACAAGCTCAAAATTTGGCACATGACCTTACCATCTATTTTCAAAATCTGAGAACGCTGCCAAATCCAAGATGGCTGCCATATGATATTAATAGTGATGCACAATTTTTATTTATGTAACAATTGTACGATTCAGTAACACAATTATGTGAAATTCGTTGCCAAATGTCAAGTAGTTTCCCTGTTTCTACTTTCCGATTGGAACAATAAACTCGTTGGTAGATAAACCCAAAATGGCTGCTGCACTGTCTATAATGGTGAATAGAAAAGTTTTTTAAAGTCAGTTTCCAGGTATACCACGGTTTCTTTAATTGTTTGACTGGGGTTTTATGCTGTATTTGTTTAGCTGCGACAGAGCTCACTCACTAACTGTCGGTCGGTCAAACTTTCCCTCACGACAGTGTGAATAGGATAGAAGCCAAACCGCTTAAGATAGAGAGTTCCAATTTAGAATGCCGCTAAATATGATGCTGAACTACACTCCTATTGAAAACGGGATCATACTCAGCAAATGTTAAGGTTTCCATGGCAATAAATGTGTGCGGATCTGCCACTTTTTTTTACATGAAGACTTGAACAGGATAGCAGCCAAACCGCTTAAGATAGAGTCTTTAAGTTTAGAATGTAGCTTAATATGATGCTAAACTATGCTCCCTTAAAAAATAGGATCATACCGAAAAAATTTAAGGTTTCCATGGCAACAAATGTGTCCGGATCGGTCACTTTTTTTTACACGACAACGTGAACAGGATAGAAGCCAAACCGCTGGAGAGAGAGTGTATAAATTTGAAATGCACCTTAATATGTTGCTAAACTATGCTCCCATTAAAAATAGGACCATACTAAACAAATTTCAGGTTTCCATGGCAGCAAACGTGTCAGGATGTGTCACTTTTTTGACATGACGAGGTGATCAGGATAGAAGCCGAACTGCTTAAGATAGAGAGTTAAAATTTGGAATGCAGCTTTATAAGATGCTAAACTATGCTCTTATTGAAAATGGGGTCAGAGCTTAATGCAGCTTAGTATCATGCTAAACTACGTTCCTATTGAAAACGGGATATTATCGAACACATTTCAGGTTTCCGTGGCAACGTGACAGGTTCTGTCATTTTTTGACATTAAGACGTGAACAGGATAGAAGCCAAACCGCTTAAGATAGAAAGTTAAAATTTGGAATGCAGCTTAATAGGATGCTAAACTATGCTCTTATTGAAAGTGGGGTCAGAGCTTCATGCCGCAGCTATGGCGATTCTACGCTTGTTTCAGCTCGGATTCATATCTTAAATCGATCGTGATATCATGACCTACCACTGTGCCAATTTGGTTCAACACACAAAGGGAGTTGCTTACCAGGCTGGTCATTGTTGTGGCCAGGGATTGGTTGGCACCCCTGACATTCCATCTCCTGAAGACTGAGAATGTGTAATGTTCGCCCGCCGGGTAAACCTATTAGCCAATTAAACCAGGCCTTCAATTGTCTTCTTCAAAAGGTGCAACCGGACAGAAACCTCTTGCTTATGGGAAATTTTAATATTGACCCTCTAAAATATAACTCCCACATTCCAACTTAAGAATTCGTTGAACTTTTAAAATCGTTTTGCCTTTTTCCAGAAATTACAAAGCCATCAAGAATAGGTCATCGGTCTGCTACTTTCATTGACAACATTTTCACAAATTTTTCAGAACGGGCTGTATTAACTGAAATTTCGGATCACTTTCGCGATATTGCACTAGATAAATTACCTCCAACTCGCTAGAAATCCCGCAACTACTCGAACTTTTTAAAAACAGGATCTCGTCTTCTGATTGGTCTACTGTCACAGGAAGTCGAAATGTTTACAAAATACGAAAATTTTGGGTCACATCTGCATTGCTTCATTCCGTACATGTAACAGATAAACTGTATCGCACTTATCTTAACAGTGAAAAATATGAAAGACCACTTCAAATATAGATTTATAGTATCGATGGAATTCCTATTTCTGACCTAAAATTATAGTGGCAACGTTTATTACTAGGCCTCTTGCACACATCTGCAACTTATTCTTGCATTGGTCCACAGTTCCTAATTCTCTCAAATTAACTCGGATAATACCTATTTTTAAGAACGGTGATACTTCTATACTGGCTAATTATCGTCCCATCTGAGTTCTTCTTAGTATAAGCAAAATAGTTTTTAAAAATTGCCTCAAACATGATTACCTTATTTCTATGGCTTTCGTTCGTCTTCAATTAAATGGCTCCAGGGTTATCTGACAAATCGTCGGCATACAGTTTCCTTTGATGGCATTCTTTCTTCCCTTAAACGTTCACACTATGGCGTGTCTCAAGGGTAAATTCTGGGTCCAATCTTATTCCATCTATACATTAATGATATTGTTTCTTCGTCCTCTCTTCTGTTTGCTGACGACACTAGCGCTTCATTTTCTTCTCCTTTATATACTGACACAATTCAAACCCTGTCTGACGAACTTCAGAAACTGTCAACATGGCTAGTTGTTAACCGATTAACTCTTTATAATGGAAAAACCGAAGTCATGATTGTCAGCCCCAATACAAAAAAAAACTCTTCCATCAATTCTTATTGTGCTGGATGATAGTGAGATAGCTGTTGTTAATCACTGCACATGTCTAGGACTCACATTTGACAATAACCTCTATATGGTTACATATCTCCATTCGATCTGTACAAAGATATCACAAAACGTATAGGAGTGTTAACCCATCTTAGAAAACATGTTGATGTTAAAAGATAACAGTAGCAAATAGTCGCCGCAGGTCTCTAAAGAGCTTTCCTTCTTGTTCTTCTCCAGAAGCGTGCAAACGGCATAGTGTCCTCTTCAAATAGACTAGTCCATACTGGCCACTTTTTAAATCTTTAAAAATCATTACGCTTCAGAAATTAAGCCAATACTATTGTCTACTAACTGCTCATAAATTGATGCATCACGATCACCTTTTGCCCAAAAACTTCCTTGAACCATTCACACGTCAATCATCCATCCATAATTACATAACTTGAACTAAGAATTTAAACCTCTATATACCCTATGTTCACTTTAACTTATCGTCACATTTCATAAAAATAGCAGTACCCAGGGAGTGAAATAAGATACCAATAAGTATGAAAAACATTACCTCTACTTCTCATATCAAATCTAGTTTAAAGAAATATCTTCTAGAAAGTGAGTATGAAAATAAACAAACAGTCCACCCACACATCCTCCATTAAAAATGAATTTGTTATTTTAAACCCACGTTTCAATTTATATGTATGCATATGTTTTTAATATATGGTTATGCATGATTGTGTTTATATTTGTGTGTGTATGTATATCTATATATGAATGTATATATGTTCAAAAGTAAGTCACCCTGCCATATATATGCAACAGTCAATTATTTAATCTATCTGGTATAGAACAAGTCTTTGAGACTTTATTCCCGCCTTTATTTCATTTTTGTATGATCATATACTATATACTTTGTACTCTGGTGAATAATGAATAAATAAATAAAATGCCGCTATTGCAATGTAGTGAATTTGATATGTCAGAGTAGGCCTACGACTTGGCGAATCCTGTTGTTAATGCTACTGTACCAGGCAATCTCTCTCATTTAGAGACATGACAGCATCATAAGCTACTTATCTTTAAGTAAAGTGGTTATAAATACCGAAGCAATTCCACATTCGTTAACTCTTGGTCGTCAGCGAAAACCATCAACTTATCACAACGACGGTTTGGAGAGGGCCTTGTAAATTCTAGCAAGGGAGACAATTTGGGTATTGAAACCTGTTTTATTACGCCAATGGCATTCGAAAATGACGCGTTTTAATAACGTCACATATATTTTTCCTCTGTAAAGTTATATTAGGCGTCACTATTTAACGTATTTGGCTTAACAAATCTGGCTTCAAGGGATAAACTATCGCCTTCTACCAATATTTACGATTACGAGTCCTCCATTCCCTAACTTTACAAACCAATTAACGCAACTTGATGTGCCTTGACATCAGATCTAAAATACCAGGAAACATTTTTTTTACCTGGTTTAAGTCAGATTGAATATCGGCCTTCAAGACTTGGTAGGCACTATGTTTCATAGCTTTCACTCAATGCATGAAATCAAAACCTCTTATTTTACTTAACAAAATCCTTTTTTCAGACGTTTTTACTTTTAACGCGCTCTAAATAATCCAAGTTTAGAAACATACTTTTTCTTTCCGGTTTGTCCTTTATAATCTGGTTAGGTCAACAACGTAGGCCTGTGTTTTTAAAACATAGAAACATATCATTAATATTTACAAAACTCTAACATTATCAGAATGTACATTTATATAATTTAGGGACGTGTTTAGAGTACGACCATTTGTTATCTATGAAAGTCTATACATTGTTATTACTATCTTTCAGTACGAGTCGAATGTTAGTATTTTCACAAAACCAAACCGAAGTGAAATAAAAATAATCAAATGAAGACGGGCAGGTTGAGGAAAGCTTATATGTGTAAGGTTTTCTCAATATAACTCAAAATAACAATATAGAGTCGACGAGAAAAGTTATTGTGGCACCTCTCCGATGGGCTGATAACATCATTTAATACATAGCGCCGAGACCGTTTCCAAGGATACTAAGTTAAGTAAACATGGCGGCGATCGCACATGTAGCTCATTGCTTTCTTCTCTGCAACATCTTTTTGTTTGTAGTCTGATGTCTATGTATTCTGATAATAGATCGGTGTTTTGTTACCAATTTTACAGACCCTCGAAGAGGTGGGGGCTATGATTGCCGGGGACATCATCTATCGGCGCTCAGAGGGCTCTATGACGCAAACAGAGTACCAAGGTGTTGTGAAGGCATATCGAATCATTCTCGAACAGTTGTTAGCATATCAAGATGGTGCCCGCAAACCAAAACCCAAGTCAAAAACTAAAGAAACTCCCAAGGCAACTGTAAAAGAAGACGAGAAAACAGTATCGGAGGTAAGTCAATCTTTATATTTATCCGTGTCTTAGGAGATCCCACCTTGAAGGCTATGTTATGTAATTCTATGCTATGACTTGTGTAAGACAAAAGCTTATCCGCTTAGTTATCTGTCTGCTACGATAGAGATCTTTGAATGCCGCCAGTTAGTACACAACTTGATAGGTCTATATCATGCAAACTCCCTTATATTTATTTGCCTGCCTGGGCAAACATGCAGTCTATTAAAACTATTATTTTAAATATTTAATATATCTTCGTCTCAGATACTATGCACAAGCTTATCCAATTCGCTTGTTTATCGGTTTAGCATGTTATGACATGGAAAGGACTATCGGATCAGGCCTTTGTTATACAACATCGAAACCTAACACACTTCCTATTTTAGCCATCTCCCGGCGAGGAATTAAAATGGGATGCAGTCTTTTCTGAATGTCACAATTTATCATATAGTAAAGGCCACCTAATGACGATAAGTGCATATAACTTGTAGGGAAGCTTGACAATATAAACACAATTTAAATCACTCAAATGGAATTTCTTTACTTAAAATATCCAATATAACTTTTCCCGGTGGTGTAACTATATTCCGTAAAGTGTTCCAGATGACCAAATGGCTTATATGCATGTTTGTGTTCCCAATCGTTTAATCTCATGAATATTAATGATCTGTCTTCACAAAATAAAAATTAAGTTTTTTGCTTAATAACTTTTTTGGCCTTGTATATTTCGTTTTCAAGGCAACTTGTCCGTCTTTTCTTGTTGGAGTCCGTAGTTTTTTGTTTGTTGTCGTTTTCTCTAAATTTCCGGAGGCAATACGCATGCGCACGATTACAAATTATTGTTCGGCTGTCATTTTTGTGTTACCACCAACATTCATATATTTAACTTTGAATTAAAAGAAAAACAGAATATCAACTCTTTAATTTATCGCAAAAACAGAGAGATCCGAACTTTTTCTACAGAAACTTTTTCTTTTATAAACAATTTTAGTCCTTCTCGCATAGGGGGCATTGAAACAAATCTGTTTATCAACACAGTGGTTCTGCAAATCATATCCCGTTAAGCGCTCGTTTAAAAAGTAAATGATTTAACAAAGCTATCTAAAAAATTGATCTATTAAGTTTTGTCAAAAGCTTATCCAAATCACCTTCAAATATTCGGACTGTTTTGCCAGATTAAAAGAAAAGTGTTTTTCCAAAATTATAGTTGTTGAAATATTTCTGATCATCTTGTAATTTCTAAACTCCAATCTGATTAAAATCATATCTGTATTAGCTCCGTGGTATTACCTACATCGCGACAATAAAATACCGGGGAGCTTATGTAGATTTGATTTTAATCAGACTGTCTAAACTCTAAAGCATAAAATACCGAATAACGGTAAGCTATACCTGTAGCTTTATTTGTTTGTTTGATTAAGTTTACGCCGCACATACTGACACACAACCAAATAGAATATAAATCTGTTTTATCTTGATTTAGTTTAACATAACATTTATTTAGATAGGCCCAATACTGAATTTTATGAACAAGACCATCTATATTCAATGGTATCAAAAACCTTAATGAATAACTTGCAGGCTTTGCGTCATTGGCATAATAATGGGAGACAACGTTTATTTAAACCAGAGCATCAAATCATTCTCCATTCCAGCGATTCTTAGGTATTGACAGTTCATCTTGTTGTTCACCGAGAGAGCAATCGGCCAAACCTGGCGTGATTTATCGTCATTTTGCTGTCATCCCATAGCTCGGCCGTGATAGGTGTATGAATACGTATCAAAATGGTACGTTTTGTTCTCCGGAAGCCTATTCACCGCCATATGCAGAATATTTTTACACGAAAATAAAACCTTGGATGCCACACAAAACGCAATGCCATGTCGGAATTGACTTTTCGGGAGTTTTGAGCGTTGTGCTTGATGTTATTTTTGTTTACATACCTGCAAAACGCGGACTTCGTTTTTCACGTGGTGGGAAAAAGTTCTGGCTTAAATGGCGACGATCGGATCACGTCCGAGGCCATGTGCGTAGGGCATTCGAGGACTTCCGAGTGCCGAGAGAGAGTGCGGGTTCACATTACTTGTCTTATTCATGATTTTACCTGTCTTTTTTTTTTTTGCAGTTTGCCGATTTCAAATTTAATCGGTCCTGCACAACTTTTTGAATTCTTAGTTTTAAATCAATTGATAGCAAAATTAAGACAACTCAATCACCAGTACATTTTTTGAAGGGAAACAGTGCTACGACAACAACAAAGATGGCTTTTTAATACATAATAGACTAGAGTTCTTCTCAATCTCGTTTTGGCAAACATCATCAACATATAAGAAAAACCCGTTATCACGGTGTGTATAAATAGCAGTGAGTTGAGGCATTTTTTAGCCGGTTCTTTCTCCTTAGAACTGACATATTTTTTATTTTGTCTTCATAATTCGGTGGGTGTGGGCGGTGGTGGGAGCTTCATGGTGTCCTGCATGGTGCTCATAGAACTAAGGGACACGAGGAAGTCGATTTGTTGGGATACCCTGTCCTTGTCTCGACCTTGACTTTGATGGTACGGGTAAAGTCCAGGGTGGTTTCCTCCACACACTTGACTGGTACGTCCACGTCGTCATATAGGTAATATGTCCCACTCAGAATACGACCGTAAACACCTCGCGACCTTAGAATTACAGGATCTAACTAACGTTTTGAGAAAATCGCTTTTAAAGTTCTATTGCTACTTGTGCACATCCTTTAAAAAAACAACTTTCTTATAGGCGTAAAGCCTGTTTCGTCAATCCTTTACTTCAATAAAATATTGTTTAAACAAAAACCCTCCTTTCTATCTAAGCCTAAGCCTCATTGGTGGAAAGTTGCAGATAGAACCCTGTTATTTTGAAGAAGGTGATAGTGAGTTTGTAATTCTGTTGTGGACAACACGAGTTTTACATAACACTCTCCTGCTATAGATAAAACTTTGTAATCCTAACATTATCTACTAACTAACTCATTTTTGATCAAAATGTTAGTTAGAACCCTGCATTTTAACGTCGCGACATATCAGTCATTCAATCATATTTCGTTTACTATATACTTAATTTTATTTTTGTCATACCGTTAATCTAAATTAATCCGCCATCTTTCGCCTTTGTATTTAGAGATCTATTGTGGGATAGAAACAGCCCGTAAGAATTTGATTCCCGCCAACTTGCAACGCATCATTTCTTTAAACAAAACAAAAAATTGTTGATGAATAAAGCATTCAATATTCAAATGGTTGTATTTATTAGGAAACGGCTGTTAAAGGACAGACGAGTCCAGTTAAAGATAGTGATTCCAGTTCAGATTCAGATGAGAAATTGAACCAGGTTAGTTTATATTGGCTTGAGACCAATTTACTTGTATATGATAACATCAGATAAATAACAGATAGGCTACTTTATATATAGCACCTGCATTGAGAACGCTGTTTCATCTCTACAGTTACACGCAAGACGGTGTAGTTCGCTTTAAATCGTCTATGTTTTGTGTATCTTTGACTAAAAAAAGAGACATTTGTTAAATTAATCACATTATTATACCAAAGATATTGATTCGTATTCTCATATATTGTCTTATGTATACTTGATAATTTAAGTAATTAGTATCTATTTTTAAAAAACGGAGGCTTCGCTTTATATATCCATTAAAGATATCATTGTTAAGATTATTGATATCATCCATAGAATTTATGATATGGAGAAAAAAACTTGATGATATCATTAATTGTTTTAATGATATCATTTAAGAATTAGCATCCCGACCTTGGTTAATTACGATTGCACAATTATTTGTAACACTCTTAATAATATGACATTCGTTTATTTTGGATGTTACAATTAAAAAAACAATCGATTATGGAGTACATTTGGTTCTATAGGACTAGGACATTTTTGGTAATATAGCTTGGTGGCCTAGCGAATATATTCTGAAACATTGGTTAAAATCTATTTTATGCACAAATCATTTTAATTCCGTTAATTTTACACAACGAGTGTCAACAAAAATCATGTTTACCGTCAGCTTTATTTGTTTGATTGTTTTTGCTTTTTCGCCGAAATTAAGGTTATACATGTATGTGACAGCGCGTTGAGAAAACCACCCTCACGGTCATTGGCAACATTGACGACACGACAGGTCAAAAGCAAGACGCAAAACAGGGACCAGAGGCCACTTTCACGAAACGACGTACGACAAAAAATACCGTACGATATCTTAGTTGCCATGACGTCCATCAATGAAGCTATTGTGGCGTCAAGATAATATACGATATCTTTTGTCGTACGGCATTTCGTGAAAGCCCCAGTTTCACAAAGCGATCTTAGCTTACGTTGAATGTGGGCCTAATTACCATGACAACACAATGCCTTCAGTACTGGTCGTCATGGAATTTACATCCAGCCTAAGCTAAGATCGCTTTGTGAAACTAAACACAAACAAATCGGCTTATTAAAGGACAAGTCCAACGTTTTTCAACCTAAACTTATTATTTTAAACATTTATGTTGTACGGCATGTAAGCCTGTCACATTGGGAACTGATAAAGCATAACCGTTAAT
>JAVFBY010415600.1:0-14539 GCA_034781015.1 Tonicella lineata
CATTCATTCATTCATTCATTCATTCATTCATTCATTCATTCATTCATTCATTCATTCATTCATTCATTCATTCATTACCTAAGTTGTTGATTGATTGATGCTGCTATCGCACGATTTTCTTACAACGGGGGAAAAACAACCAGCAAAGCAATTTTTGAAGAGTGTGACATAGAAGTATAGCGTCAAAAGAAAATACGAGAAAATGTATAAATAAAGTGTGAGTGGGCTTAAATTGTGCTGTAATTGAGATTGAATTCTCCTTGTTTTATGAGTTATAAATCCAGTTGCAAGCCGTGTTCCCCACATTCCAGGCTGCCTACGTTGTTTTGAAGAAAGAAGTGGTCCATCTGTCGGCTTTGACGTAATGGAGTCGCCTATGACTTTCGCTCTCAAGGTGGACGAGGCAAAATCCCGACCATTCACGTTACTTCCGAAGTATAATTAAAATAACACTTCAGAATGACAACAATAACGTCAGCTTTTGTTTAGTGTAAAATATTTGTTCGCTTATATGCCTACCTAAGGCACATTACACATTATAATCCCGATTTTAACTTACAACCGTTACAACATACTTCGGGGTGCTAAGCTAGCCCGGCTATTGTCTCCACTAGTTTTAAAACGGGCGTTGCTGGAAGATGAAGTATTTCCTATTTTAAGACGTCACTGAGAAAGCGGGCACACCACGATTATAGGGAAGGCTATTTGACACGTGTCGATATTGGTCAACAGTGCATAGGCTCAAGGGGTAACTGTCAAGATAATACTGGATAGGGCGTTGGTAAAGAGGTGGTGCTATTTTGGCTTCTGAAAAGTCTACGCTCCACAATCCACAAACAGAATACACAATTAATTCCCTAAGTTAACGTTAACCGTCCAGTTTTATTAACCTTTCTATTTCTTAATCGATCAAATATTCCTCTTTCCATCCATCCCTTCATCCATGCCTTCATTCGTTACTTCATTCCTTCGTTAATTCCTTCTTTCAGTCTTTATTTATTTCGTTCATTTATGCATCATTCAATCGTTCACTTAATTCATAAGTCTATATTATATTCATTTATGAATTAAATCGTCCAGTTGTATCAGTCAATAAAGTAAAAAGTCAGTAAATCAATCACGTAATTATGCATTCAGCTCAATTGGCCTTTTTAAAAATTGTTTATAACACTGCTTTAAAGAACATTTTTACAAAAATACTAATCTTTATTTAAATACGGAAATGCTCATCATAGTTTTAAGTGAGGTGTCTTTAGCTAAGTGGCGTGGTCATTTTTTTTTGTATGTAGTCTTACCCTGTATATATTAACGACAAGTCTAAAATCAATCATTATGATTAATAGCCTATCGTTATTAGGGTTCATGTGAATTATTATCTGGGATGAACAGTTACAGCTTATTTATACATTTTCTAAATTTTAATTATTACAAAGCAAAAAGAAATATATTAACATCAGGAAGAGGAAAAAAGCAATAATGATATGTTATAAAAATATAAATTCATTTGACTCTACAAGGCTTTATAACTCCCTACTCGCGTGTCCACAAATTTCGGGTATTTACAAAACTTACTGGATTTTGATTGGTCAAAACATGTATACATCCTGATTATATAGCTGTGTTTCGTGTGACATTGTATGTATACCTACCTGTAGTCACGCCGGGTGATTATAATAATCGTATGTCCTTATACTATAATGTATTTCTTTGTCATAATTATCTCACTTGCTGTGCTTCTGTTGTCTATAGCAGCCATAAATTTGTTTACGGAAAAGGTCACATTAGCGTTATTTTATCTATACGAACATACTGTGTATGCCCGGCGTTTGAAGGTAAACTGTACGAAAAATTCAGTTAAAAAACATCCTCCTCAGAAGTTTCTTTCACTGGTATATTGACTAACCTCTTAAAAGATAGGTCTCGTCGGCAATAAAGTTTATGTCCACATACTGGACACCACTGATTGTATTTATCATGCAATTAAGTTTTCCCGTCGATTTGTGTGAAGCGCATAATCAATACATTAATATTGGGTGTTACGTCACTGGATATTTAACACTGAGGCCTATAGAACAGCCACGTGACCTCATACGCCACAGTTGCAGACCATGGCAGCTGCCAGCAAGGCGAAAGACGAACATCGTCTTCCTCGTTCATGGATTTATAACAATATAAATGATTGATTCATGGGCATATTTGAGTATTTATAATTACAGCTGTTGTTAGATTACTCCTTGCACACGATACCGGTACAGCAGACTCGGAAGTAGCATCTTCAGAACTTGATCATTTTTTTTTTTACCCAAAGCGTCAATATTTGTCATAGTGTAGCCATATCTAACGGTAGAAATGAATAAATCTACTCTTTAAGAAATAACCTATATACCAAGTCCATAAACCCAGTGTGAAGGAAAAGTGCGGAAATGATTAGAAACTTCCGGTCAGACACGTACAGAGCTCGTGCGGATACATTCACATCTCCTGAATCATTTATTACTAGGGAAAATTTCTAACTAAAGATAAGCGCACATCATTCTGTACGGAACTATGATAATTTTGTAAGACATATACCACCCAGGACAAAGTGTTGCGAAATCTTCAAGCAAGCGAACGTGTTTGTTTTATTAGCAACAGCATCCACTCAATGGTCTGAGAGCATTTCATCAGTCTGCGTAAACTAGGACATAGTTTTCTACACACTCCATTCATAAATTGTGTGACCAGCTAGGCAGCCGATCATTGGCTATTGAGCGCGGACGTCACTCGAGCCGGACCCTATCTTTTCTCACGCTCAAATCAAGGCGTTTCATACACTAAATGTAAAGGTGCTTAAATTATCATAAAGATTATATTTCCACGTTGAAAATTCAAAGAAAATTTTAAAACATTCCCTATTCTGTAACGGTCACTTCCCTTCAAATGTCAAGTCAAGCCTTTATGCATACTGTCTATCAAGCCGACATATAAAGTGGGCCCGTATTGCCCACAGCTAAAAATAGCCTAGAGGGAATTCTTTACAGGACAGAGGAAGTAAACTGCTTCCCAGATCTATTTAAACGGCAATCGCGCAAACTATCTGACATACGACAAATTAGCCGAGACCGATTAACTCATTCTAAGTTTAATTGTGGATATTCATCTGCTAGGACACTATCACTGACTTGGAAAAACAATGGATCGGGGATATATACGCTTACCTTCATCACAGTCACCAATTATCAAAATGATTAAGGTATGTCATAGTAATGTTTCTATCGTATTTATTGTACTTAGATATCTATTTTTTGCATTTCTATAATGTATTTGCATCTGCGTGGAGTCTTTACATATCTACATTACGCCCATGTGCCAATGGTTGCTATTTCCATGTTTATTTTATTTAAAAAAAAAAACAGATTTAATAGGCATAGGCCTATTATATTTAATTTGATGCAAATTAATTAGGGCTCGCAATAACCAACAGTTCACATGCTGTGTATCTACAGCCCAGATAAATAGCGTGTCTAAGGGGAACATTCTCTATAGTATAATATTCGTTCACATTTATAGCCATAAATAGTTGTCCGATTTAGCATTGCAGTTTAACCATATGTAGCCTATAAGGAGTCTGATTTTATTGCGATATTTATAGCTTTTATTTGTAGACGTTGTGTACTTTAAATATTCTTTTGATTCTATTTAAATCTTTACAAAAAAATCTATACAAATGTCAAGTGTTTCGAAGCATAAATATGAACAAGATGTTTATTGTTTCATTTCACACGTAAAGGGTTTCTAGTATTTATTCGCCTGCCTATACATTTAGTCATAAGGCATACCTTCTATATGTGTAAACTATACATGTATAGGCCTAATACTTAGTATTCAACAGTAAATAGCTTCTGTGGTAAGATAAGATGAAGCTTAATGACAACGTTTTTAAGAACGGGTTAGAAACTTGATTGCATTCAAATACATGTAGTTCAAATTTAGTACTTGTTCCGTGAAAATAAATTACTTTCAAACATACACAATGGGATGTCGTGTCTTGTGTCTACCGGAAATATTTAAACAAGGAAAATCTATTTAAATCTGTCTCACTATTGGTCAGTTGTATTTGAACTATCACAAACCGTCTGTTAAATGTGTTTGATGTATAATTCTCACAAGTTTACATTTACGTTTGGTACCTTGTAAATTCATTTGTTTGACATTCGATGTCGTTAGTAAGACTCACTCATGATGGGGATTTATTATTGTGTACAGGACAAGTGCAATTAACACACATAGCATAAATACACAACAAAGTATATAATTATATTAGTTCATATAGCAAGTTAGTTTCTTACAAATTGTTTTTTTTTAGCACACTTTAGGGTATATAGCGACTCCTCGTTTGATCGTGCTTCTTCTGTGCAAAAAAACAATATAAACAATAACAACAAAAGTAGAAAATAAGCCTCAGGCAAATACAGTTCATTTTTACATTTAATCTTGAGAATTAAAACAGAATATTCTCTTAACAACAGAATCAACATCATCTTTTTTATTATTCGTGGTCTCTCACACATCGTTGAGCACTAATATAGGCCTACCCTGAGAGAGTTTTTAAAAGTATTTTACAATTACTAATCAAATTTGTATAGAGAATGACGTTAGTAAGTTTATTAAACAGAGCTTTGTATGCAAATATATCTTAATGAAGCATAAATGAGTGAAGAAAAACTATTGCTGTGCCGTTCCAGACATAGGTCTAACTTTCCATTGTGTAGATTTATATAGGTTAAGAACATATAAGATCAACAAAACGTAATAACTAGATCTCGCATGACAAAATAAATCTGGCCTGCTTCAGCTGTCTTGATAAAATATTGCATTTATAAAAGTCATTAACTCGTAATGGTCGCTTAGCGTGTAGGCCTACGAATAGTCTGCTGCTTTAAACGCTTTCTATTTCAATTATATTGTTATTTTATAATATGTTGACGCCTTTTTTAAATTTTAAAGTTATATAAATATTAACCTGGGCTTTATATTCTATGTTAATAGGTTACAGTTTTACTGATTGGATTAAGTATTGGCCTTTCTCAAGGAGCCTCCATCTCATGCAGCCAACCTAGCAACCAAACGTTACAACAACAACACAGTCAGCTTCCTACCCACTCGGGAGTGTTGTTACCAACAATAGATGTGAATACTATTTCGTCTGACTTCGTTACACAAAACCACCTCTATGGTGATTCAACATGCCCCACAAAACCGGCATCTGGGGAGGATGATGCCGTAGAAAGCAGAGCACTGTGTCCTTGGTATTACGTCATCAATCACAACCCCAAACGATATCCGACTAGCCTTTCCGAAGCAAAATGCCGCTGTCAGAATTGTATATACAACGATATAGCTAAATGCGAGCCTGTTACCTATAGCTTACAGGTACTAGAACAGACAGACGAGTGTTCAAATGGTTACTATGTGTATGAACCAAAGTGGGTGAAACTTTCAGTCGGCTGCACATGCGCAATGCCTAGAACGGCGCCAGCCAAACCCATAGTCGACGAGGGTGGGCCCGATATATGAGCCTAACAATATCAGACCTATCAGACTGGGGCAATTATGTTGATCGTAATTGCCACCATGTCTATGACAGCACAAGAACTATATGATTTCATTCTTGACAATGAATTGCCCAATTGTACAGAACCCGTTTTACAAAGCCAAAAATGGTATGACTTGCACAGTTTGTCAGCCGGCTGGCTGCTATCACTGCCATAATATTTACACCAGGCGTAAAACATTCCGCCGCTGAGCTAAACAACGGCGTACTAATTTATTTTATATACACATTTTAAAATATCTGTTGATCAGATATTAAAATACGTATTTTTGTACAATTTATGAGGTTTTGTCTCACATTCAAGGTATAATTGATTAAGTGTGTAAGATGTATAATTGAGTGTGTCCATCATATGGGATCTTATCACCCATTAAATTATTTTCATCACGATGAGTGTATTTTAGAATTGACTTCTAGAAAGTGTAGGCTACTGCTATCATTATAAAATGTATATTTTAACGTACTGCCACTGCTTGCCTAAACATATAGCAGCTAACAAATTTGTGTTTCATTGAAATATTTAAATCATCTATTCATATCATTATCACTGCCGTATTGTGTTCAAATCCGAGGGTAAAACCCTTTTTTAATGTGTCGAAGGGCTTTCAAAAAGCAACCATTTAGTGACATCATGTAACTAATTTATTAACCATGTATTTATTTATTCATTAAGTTATTTATTTATCATGAACTTATTTATTTATTTATTTGCAGTCAAACTGCAGTGATGAATTTTATACCGAAAAGTATTAACCGTTCTCATGTTTTTCTCTGTGTGTCATTTTCGTTTTTGTTAACTTTAAGTGTTTTGGAGGTCCGATAATTATAAGTTTCCATATAAGGCAGAGCGCACTTTCAAATAGCCTTCTTCAGCTAAGGTGACCTTAACTGTCATGACAACACAATACCTTCAGTACTGGTCGTCATGGTAATTAAGGTCACCTTATCTTAACGAGACTTTGCGAAAGTTGGCCCATGTCAAGAAAACTGAAAAGAAATTCGTACACCTTTCACCCCACTACAGAAATGTCCACACACATGCACTTTTTTATTTATTAAATATTGTAAAGAACTGCATAAAAATTGTTTATGAAATTCGATCTGAAACGTTATTTTTTGTTGGTGTTTTTTTCAAAATAGTTTGACTAATGCTAATTCGTAATAGTTGAGATCTGTCTGAATTGTTCTCTCAAATTTAGGATTTTGAAAAAAAATTATATATTTTTAAAAGAGTTGTCACACAAATATTGGGTATACTTTCACCGCTACATGCTAACAAACCAAAGTATAGTATTGCATTTAAATTATTTTTTTGACTGTTCTGATACTGTTAACTTATAGTCAAATGTTATTTATTTTATTATGTTTACAATAAATTTCCATATATAGACTTACTTACTGTATTTCGTCTTTCATATCTTTATATTGAATTTAACCGCCTCTGACACGGATCCGTTTATTCACCCTTAAACAATTGATGGATTGATTGATTTATCGATCGATTGATTTATTCTTCAATCGATTGATTCTAAAAACAATTGATTATTCAATTGATAGAATGATGATTAATTGATTTTTTTTAAATCGATAGGTTTTTCGATTGATTGATTGATACTTTAATTGCTGCGGGACAAGGACTCCGACGCCAATGGCTCCAGCCATAATCGCTCTGACGACATTTGCTCCAGAGTCAAATGCAGCGGCGTCATTCGCTTTGGCGACAATTACTCCCCGAAAAAATACTCCGTTGATAATTACTCTCACGACAAATGTCGTCGGAGCAATTACTCGTGTTTCGGAACAATTGTCGTCGTAGCAACAGTACCTGTCGGCCAGTGAAAAAAGAAACATGAGAACAAGTCAGTAGGCTCCGAAGGTCCAGGCGATCCTTTACATTTTTTTGAAGGGCCTGGAGTAGAACATAAATATGAAGTGACATGGTCCTTTCTCCAAAATTGTAGGAGAAGATACAGTTGTCGCAAAGAGTGTAATACGTGTGTCCACATTTTAAATGATAAAAAAGCCAGGACAGACAGGCAAACAGACGGAACGAAAGATAAACAGGCAAACGGGACCAATAATAAAAGCCAATCTGTTTCGCTTGGATGAAAAAACCGCCTACAATATTTTCAGTTCTATGCCATTACATGTATAACGCGCTATAGAATAGTCAGTTTATGAAATTGAGGGAAATAGATGTTAATTTTTTCGCTAGATGGAGGTATTTCACTCATTTCCTCTTTAAAAATAAGTCACGCGCTTAACAAAGTACAAATCGCTTCATTAGTTTTTACCCTGTGGTGAACGGGGTCTAGATCTTAATCACTCACGCGTTGGGTCTTTTGTTACTGTTCTTCTTGTTGATGTAACACTAACTATATAGACTATTTCCCTGTCAAAAATGTAAGGATTGTATTGAAAATTTGACAATATATACCTGATAATAATACGCAAGTCGTAATGGAGCCGGGATTTTCAATTTGACCATGGTCTTCTTAAAAAGCGAGTTTATAATTTGTTTATACATACACACAGAGTAAAAGTTAAGGCTTCGAAACATATTTTAAAAATGAATACCATAAAGACTGCAGCCACAGGACTCGTATTTATTGCAGTCCACGGGGTACACGTGTGCCTTGCAATACGAACTTGTTCAACTGGTTCTGATTACTTACAAATGACCATCTTAAATCTGTTAACAACAATTAAAAAGCAAAATGGCCTGAAATAGGCGTATATACGTAGAAACGTTCTGCCGATTTACAAAATTGTTATAATCAAAGAAATCTTGTGTATGCTATGATATAAATGAGAGTTAAACAAGTCCTATACTAGTATATCATTGTATATTCTATTCATGTTTCATTCAAAATCCTACTCGCATTTTTCGATTAATTGCAATACTCGTTCTCCTCAATACGGACGAAATTATGGATTAAATTTAAATGAAACCGAAATATTGAGATACAGAATATGTTAATGGTTTAACGTGGATATAACACTCTTCGACGCAGTCCCTCGCGCCATTTATTAAGTATAATTAAAAAGCTTTCTAACTATATCGTTTTTAAAATTTCAAATACAACGGAAGAAGTGCTAAATTGACTAAAATGTGTTTAAACATTCTAGTTTAAAATGTCGACCTTTGGTAGGCCAATGACGTCACAAGGTCACTATTTCGCGAATCGTGACGTCATTTTGATGGTTTTTGTTTTCCCCTGTTAAAATGTAATATAGGCACCCTATTTATAATTTTTATACCGTTTTATTTACCTTTCAACACAATTCATAGCATAGCTACGTCCCTTTACGATAGGAACTCTTAAGTCGCTACTAGCCGCGGTAACATCAAATGCTTAAGCACGGCATTATTAGGTTTTGCGGACCCTCGTACACGTTAGTTTTCCAAACATTACAAGATCTTTCTGGTTTCATAAAAGCTACATAACAAAACAAGATTTTTATTTAACGTTATTGTTTTAATTTAGGAAGAAACTTTAATAATGCGTAAAGTCGTAATTTGTTGGAAAAACACTAATTTTGGTTGACAGTGTCTCTTTAAATAATGAATTATACTCGACTCCTTTTATTGAGCAATGTTTTGGAAAAACAGTATTTGGACATTTCTTTACAGGCACAATGAGGTGGTCATGTTTAACTAACGATGATGTACATCGTTCTATTCTGTCGTGCTTACGTCCAACATTACAATAACCCGTGGGTACACAAATAAACCATTCTTTTTAGAGAATTCCACCCATCCCAGTAAAAGAACAGGCAAATTACCAGGCTTCCACCGACCGCCTAGATGGAATAGGATACGATAAAACATTCCACTCGATACCTTCCTTCATGGAGGCCCAGAAATAATCAAATAAGCCTTCAAACTATGATGTGTGTAAACAAACTGGCGACGCGGCTCGGATTGATTTCACCGGAAGTAACAGTGTTCCCCTCTCACCGTGGAAGCCAACTGTTTATAAAGCATAGCTCATAAATATTCAATCAATGAGTGTCAATAAATGTGAAATCCTAAAGAGTCAATTACGAACTTGTAAAGTAATTAACATTATAGACAAGTTTTATGTGTTTCATATATAACGACAAGCGAATTTAAACATATATGAAAATTTAAGTAAGCTTACAACAATATAATTTTTATTCAAAGAAACTTGTTTAAACCATTAACTATATGTTTCATTTGAATATTGAATCGAATAATTTATTCAGGGCTATTGCCTTATTATTAAATGCTTGTAACTAGTGCAACTATAACATTTTCTATATATTCGGATTTTGGCTTTGGTTGTTATTACGGGTGTGCCCTCCCCCCTCCCCTTCACTACACCCCTTCCTCTCCTGCGTAGCCGAACGATCTAGACATGCGTGAACAAATGGATAAGAGAGAATTTCTGGCATAGTCATGCCCACGCAGTATTTACTGCGGAACTGTGACCTCTTCCGTTTTTACTGTGTACTGAGGATCAGACTCTCAAATACATTGGCCTTCATTTAATTTCTCTTCCGAGTTTTAACTTTCCAATATGTAATCAAGCCGTAAAATATAAGAAATGACCGTTTGTCAGTCTCTTTCACTCTCTTAATTATTCGCTCTATCCTCAGAAAATTCTCTTGTATTCGTTTGACTAAGATAACCTGTGCTTCTAAGATAAATTGCACCAGCAAACCATTTTATAATATATGTAATAATTATTGAACCAATAATTTGAAATTATAGTGTATTAAGAAATATCTGCAGACATACAGCATAAAATATTATATAGGAAATATGTACTGATTATACTAACATACAAATATATGCATGTATGCACATAGTATATCAATAAAAAATAACAATATAACTTTTGACAAAAAGGTTGTATAGTATATAAAGTCTTTATTCAGTTGATTTTGTTCCAAAACCTATTAATACATATTTGAGTAATTATGAAGGAAAAAAAAAGGCTAACTAGCCTTGTGATAAGTTTCAAGGGGATTAAAAGAACCCTTACATACACTGTAAAAAAAACAATTGCAGAAAAAAACAATTACAGATATTGCCAATGTAAGAGAGGCAATACGCTGTATTATAGCACAATTTACACAGGTTTCAACTGTATTTGGTCCATTTTTACATTGAATTCGAATGTAAAATTACAAACATTTTTACAGTGTATCTATAACCTGGACATTTTTAGGAATGTTTGCAAAGTAACTGAAGCGAAAACACCTGGTTAAGCCCAAAAATGAGTCTAATCAAATTTCCAGACATGGAAAGAATATAAAGCATGACTTATGTAGAGCCTACAGCTTGCGTACAGAGACAATACATCAACAATAAATCAGAAATGTGCATTATTATATTATTGTGATATGTGTATCATCTATAGTTGTTCATGGAGCATAGCAGTGATTTTTAGGTGCCGAACTCGGGATCTTTGAGGTTAGTCTATAAACAGACAAATATAATGTTTATATGGAATAAATGTATAGATAAAGAACATTTGACGTGCCTCCACAGGGGACCCAACACGGGACCTTTGGCTAGCAAGGCCAACATTCTACCGATTGACCTATAGAGGCCGCCAATAGAGTAGCCCTATACAGTGAACCCAAGTAAAGTCTGTCAATCTTTATCTACATAAGACACTACATTAGCATATTCAGTTCTAGATATTATATCCACAAATGTTTCTGTAGTATGAGTTTTTGATCCAGCAATGTAAGAGAGGCAAAACACCATAACCTCACTTGAAACAAACAAAGACAGGACAAGGATAGGAAAAAAACAGAAGTAACAAATCCGCTTCCTGGTGCACATTAGCTCTGATATAGCACAAGTGCATCCGAACTACTCTATGAAGAATCGGGTTTTCTTAAACTACGATTTCGACGCAAATTACATAGACTAAAATTATTTCACAAAATCTTTAACGACTTTCCTACTCATAGTTTATATAACCGACTTCCCCAACAGACTACTGAAAGAAATCCCTACCCACAACGAGAGCAGTTAAATTTTACTCCTTTTCGTTGCAAAACAGAATTTTTTCGTAAAACTTTTTTCCCCACGACCGTTGCAGATTGGAATACATTACCAAATTCTATAAAAATTTTGACAGACTGTACTTCTTTTGAAAGACAGTTAAATACTTTATTTAGAGTTGTTGCTCCGTTACCGTGGTATTATATTGGAACTCGGTTTGAAAACGTTATATTGTGTAGATTGCGTAACGGATGCAGCTCTCTAAATGACGATCTTCTTAACAATCATCTGGCAACAAATAGTAAATGTCTTTGCGGACAAAATAATGAAGATGCAGATCACTTTTTGATGTCATGTACACTTTATAGTGAACAACGAAAAATAATGCTGGATGGAATTTCTGCGGCTGGATACTCAGATCAGATTACTTCCACTATATTGATGTATGGCGATACAAGCATTGCATGCGAACTAAATAAAATAATAACTATCCTCTGTTGCACTTATATTAAAGAGTCTAAGCGATTTAACTAATCATAAACGGAATGTAATAGGTTTATTCTTATTCTTAGTGATGTAAATGATATTTGTATTTATTCCACTTAGACTTAAAAATATATGTATGGTATTCTCGACCAATTATGATTAATTGATATATAAACAAGGTTCCCAGCCAGCCAGCTTATTATTTGCACCCTTAGTATTTTTCACTATGTATATACCTTTTTCGTCTTTAATGACTGAACTACTACACAGCACCAAAATAAAAATGTTATGTAATGATATTTATTGGGAAGCAATATGAGCTCTGCTCACGGCTCCCATAGGAATAAAAGCTTAAAAAAAAAAAAAAAAAAAAAAAAATTATTTCCTTTTTTAGTCCCTGGCCAACACCATTGTCACCTTGCAATGCAGCATCTGTCAAATTGGATTTGAAAATTACGTCAATAAATGAAGCGCCACCTGGATTTAACAAAGGGACGGTACTCTGCTACTGACCTATATAGGCTAATGTGCCAAACTGCCGAATTTTGTTCAATGCCGACTTGTGTCACGATGTCGCATTATTTTAGGAATTGCTCTCAATAATCAAATTAAAAACGAAGGTTGTCACGGGAGCAATTGTCGCCAGAGCAATTGTCGTCGGAGCAATTGCTGCGGAGCAATTGTCGCCGGAGCAAATGTCGTTTTTTCGGAGCAATTGCACGTCGCCGGAGCAAATGTCGGGTTACCATTTCTTCGGATGGCACGCCCTCTTTAAATGTTAGCTGGATTTTTTTTTTGGCTCGCACAAACTAGGTGAACATTGATTTATTTATTTTTTTACGAATTGTTTTAATTTATGGATAAACGTTAATTCTACGTTAAATCGTAGCAATCCGAATTGTACATGTAGACGACCATCTCTCTTATAATGGAAATGACTTTTCCTTTGGAAGTGTGGTGAACGTCATCTGCGTCTCTTAGTAACGATGGTTAGGTAATAAGATCAAAGCGTTGATAGGCTGCTCTTATAGCGTATGTTTATAAAGACACTGTCGTGATGGAACAAACCCAATTCTCTTGATAAATCACTCGTGAATGATACGTTAGTTGACGGCTATCTTTTTTATGATCGTATCAGAAACAAACTACACTATTTGGAACGGCCCTCAATTGAGAAGAACAGACTTTGTTATGGATTTATTTGGGAATTCTTCAACTCCTAATCATTTAACTAATGTTTCGCTCAATTCCAGTGATCAAGCAGTATTATCTCCCAGCCTCTCTTTGCGATCATCTCTAACTCTCGTCGTTGCCGGATGTTTGGCTTTTATAGGAACAGTTGGAAACGGTCTGTTCATTTTGTGTTTCTGGTTAGAGAAAAAGCTTCAAACTGTATCGAACTATCTGATTGCAATGTTAGCTTTTGCGGACATCATGGTGTGTCTTGGGGATATTCTTGTGTATATTCTGATGGTGAACCGACTATCTTCGGTATATTCCTGCTGGTATTGGTCAAGTACCTTCCCATTGTGTCCTATCGTATCGATGTATTGTCAGTTTTTAATCAGCATAGACCGGACAGTACTCATCACCAATTCCATTACCACCTACAGGAAATGGTTCAACAAAAAGCGCTCTACCATTTACGCCCTTGGTGGATGGATTTGTCATGGGATTTATATTATCTTATTTATAACAATTCTGAGGCCACCAGAAATTCCCGGGGAACATATATGTGTCTCAATAAAAGCTCTTCAACCAACAAGACAAAGGGCAATTAATACACTGAATGGTTTCTCTTTTTTCTATTTTGGAATGGCATGTGTCTGCTATGGAAGATTGCTTTACTACGTCCGTCAGAGACGGGTCCCCTTGACCTCTACCAAACAAGTCTATGTGAGAACCTCTAAGATGTTACTCGTGCTATGCGTTTTTTCTTCGACATCCATCTTGTTGCCACCCATTCTAGTTCACATTAGTTTTTCTTTCACAAAAAATCCAAGACTGTTTGCAGCTCTTGACCAGGTGGGGACGATTGTTTTCTATTTTGGTTTTGTTATCAATCCGTTCCTTTACGGGTACAGCATTAAGATGTTCAGGTACAAGTTAAAATCTATGTTTATGTTTGGCTTAGTGAGGAGAGTAGCCCCTGTTACAGATGCCGGATAAGATGGAATTGTTTTAACTCAAAAGACATATTCCCGGACCCAAAATGTAATTCTGAAAACAATATCCCGGGAACCAGCGTTAAACTATTGACGGTCATTTCAGTGAAGATAAACTCTATTTTGTGTCAAGTATTTTCTAATTTAAAGGCTCACCAATCGCTTAAAGATCTCAAAATATGGTATTTTTGCTGTTAAAACAGAATCAAATGGGTTATACTTATTTTTCTGCGGAAGCCGAAGTTAGGAGCTTTTCGTTGATCCCACCCTTAACTTTGTACGCTAAGTGGTAGATTTTAAATAACTAAA
>JAVFBY010415711.1:0-14532 GCA_034781015.1 Tonicella lineata
AATAGTTTAAGGTTAGCATGTTTTTAGAAAATCCACACTGGCAGTATAATTGTTAGTCAATACGGGACTTTTGAGTTTTGACGTCACGACATCAGGGTGATTCCCTACGACTTGTAATTGAGGCTTTAATCCCGCTAATCTAACATAAAATATACATGTATGTATGTATGTAAGATATGAATGACATGAAATTGATCTTTCAGTTGTAAATCGACAATTTCTTTTTCAGCAACGCAAAAGATGCCCGAGAATGTGTGAGTCAAATTGTCACAAAGCTACATGGTATCTACGGTACCGACTTTAATGAAAAGCTAATTCCGTCTCTGGAGAAAGCAGGTAGACGTGACCTCGCGGAAGAAGTTTCAGCTTTCATTGGCGCTCCTTTCCAAGAAACAAGAAAGCGATGTGCAGAACGAGCTGAAGAGTCATCCAGCCAACATACTTCAAGCAAACAAAAGAAGATTGACTAGATATTGATCTCAAATCGTGTTTTTTAACTGTGGTTAGAGAATAAAATGATACGTTTTTGTATTAAGTTAACTGGAAGGCAATATGGCTGATCGGTTGGCCAAACATATGATACGTTGTGCAAAAGAATGTGTTAGTTTACAATGCGGCCCTCAAAACATATATACAGGTACTACAATAACATATTTATAACAAAAATGTTTATCGTTTAGAGTAAATGAACATAAACATATTTCATAAACTTTTTTTACAAGATAAAAAAAAATCTAAAAAAGTAAATTAACATCAATAAGACCAACACAAAGAGAAAAAAGACAAGAAAATTATGGCGGAAAACTTAAGTGTGTGTCACTACGCACTAGTACATTGTATATATAGATACATTGTATTTACATTTTTTTCTTACCAGATTACATATCTACCTTCTCACAAATGTGCGGCTAATAATGTACTTGTAAAAAAATACAACTACTTTATGGAAATATGTTTAGTTTTTGCAATGATAGAGAAGAATCTATTTATATTTGTTTAAATGATTGGGTCAGTAGGGTTACATTATTTAGAATAATCCTTGACAAAATACTATAATTTCGGTTTTGATGCAACATAATCCTGTTTTAACCATACACTATGTTTATACGTAAGAACTATATCTATACTTGTAGATTATCTTCACGCTATCCAACCTTTTTTACTGTACAAATTTTGGTTTTACACACATCAAAAATAGAAAAATATATGTTTTAATCCAGTATGATTCAAGAGCAATTTTGTACGAAATTGAGATTTATTGATCTTTTGTAAAAAGTAACAAAATACTGTATATTTTGCATCTCAATGGTGATATTGCTTGCTGCAATGCCTACTTTGTAAAAAAAGATCTTGGCGAATTAACTATTACATATGATGAATGAAAAACTCAATATCTTCAAACACATGAAGATACCTATCTACATGCAGTAGCTAAACAAATTCTGGCATGGACAGGAATATTAACGTTGTCCAAAATGGATTTGAAAATATCTGAATTGTGAGGTCATAAGAGGTTAAAAAGGCGAAAGACGTTTCCGTATATTTTCCTTGAGGGACCGTAGATATGCTAATTCATGTTCTTGCGGCTTATTTATACCCTGTTATATTATAGGTAGTGGGAGGCTCGCGTTTTCTCAAATCAGTTTGTAATTCTGATAGTCTAGACCTTCGCAATATTGGTTCCGTTACTATTGTGCATAATTATTCTTCTTGCTAAATTTTTTGAAATATGAGCTTTCATTTGTCTGCAATGATTACTTTTAAAAGGCAGATATTGTTTGGTGTGAGTGGGTTTGTTGTAGATATCTGTTATTAATTTACCTCCCTTTACTTCCAATACATATATTATATTTCTTAACTCATTATGTATTTTTTTTATGGATTTTAAATGAGTTTGCGGATGTCATATACCAATCGTATGCTTTCACCTACGAGCCTAACAGCAACCAATCCGTTTTTGTGTTCGTGTATAATATCAAACAAAACAGATTTAATCCTAATTGCTATACATTTAGATCCCATTTTATGTAGTACATTTCAGGAGATATTCTCTCCTTTTTTTCTTCGGAAACGCCTATTTTTACCTTGCTTTTGCAAATGACTTATATCGCCTTTTGATAAATTATTTATCCAGGAGATTTGTTACTTTTTCCTTTGCTTTTTACATATTTTTTACAAGTTGTTGATAAGTTATCGTACAATCAAGTATGTTTTGACGCGTCTTTTTTGTATATTTTATATTTTACACTTTTTGTATTATGCTATTGTTGAAATGAAATTAATGTTATCGTTGAAATGAAATCTTTAGAGTTGTAGTATAGTGATTTATAAAACGTTTGTTTTCCCAAAATTGTTTTGGATTTCTTGGCCATTTTCAAATATGTATTTTCAAGCGATTTGTATGCTGTTTTCCGCTTTTTAAAATTAAATAAAATGGATTTGATTTTTTACTGAATTCCACCAACCATGGCATATATCTTATTATCAATGGTATCGCTTCTGGTAAGGGGCTTTCCAGTTATGTCGTTACGACATCAGAGTAACGTCCCTTTTTGAATTACCTATTGGTAGGAATATTATTTTTTTGCAAAGGTTACCATTTTACAGGAATATTGCATGGGGTTAATAACCCCATCGGCAACAGCGCCACTGCCCGACTACAACCTACTATTCTTGTAGCGAGTGCCCCTACTGTTCCAAAAGAACTTCTGATGTAGCCCGGCGCCGGCAGGCGAAGCACCGACAGGGTAGCAACGTTGTCACTTTTCGTGAAGGACACGTCAATCTGTGGACCCAGATTCGTTGCTGTAACCGTAGTCTACAACCGAACCACAATAGCGCCACAATCGCGCTACAACGCTGTAACAACGTTACCACTTTTCGTGGAAAACACATAAATATGTGGACTCCCAGATACGTTGTCACAACGTTGTCAATAAACGTTGCATTGCGACCTTCCCGTAACAACCATTGTATAATTAATTTTTTTTTAAAATTACGGGTTTGTTATGGCGGGCTATTAAAAATGGTTGTCATACTTTTTGTAGGTGAAGAAGAAGGGGAAAAAAGTAAAATAAATAAATAAATTTTTAATCCGCCGGGCACATTTCCATATTTCACAACTGCTTAACATTTTCTATATTACTTGTAAGTTCTATTAACCAGTGTAGTATACCTTCTACCTTATGCTGTGTTCACCTATACGACATTGCTATGAAAGAAGATCATTTATTTATTACTACAAGTCATTTATTATACCACTGTGCACTTACCTGTTATTCCACGCAGCCACCAAGTCGAGTTACAAGTGTTGATTTGGATCTCGTATAGATCAATTTATTGAAACCAGTAAAAATATAATGCGAGACGACATAAAACAAATAAAGAAAAATGGGAGATAAACACAAATAAATTTTGGAAATAGTGTTAATTTATGTGAAATAGAAGTAATAGCTGACTGTTGTTTGGGTATGAAACAACAACGTTTTCAAAACGTAACAACATGAAACATGACAAAATGACGACTTAAAAATATTATAATTTTGTAGATACGTTTTTTTCAACATTGCTTGGATATAAAAACAACGCTTAACAACGGATTTTTAACGTAACAACGTGACACAAAAGCCTGAATGCAGTGCCAACGTATTTGCCAACACTTTGGCAACATTGTTTTTTTATGGCATATGCATTGTTATCCTTGAACAATCACAACAAAACGTAGTTGAGATTCATGTTTCTGCAACGTCTGTGTCACGTTTAAATTCCCGTTTTGCAACACTGTAATAACGTTGTACACAACTTTACGAATTTATAACCATGCCAAAACCTAATGCAATTTATGTTGTAACAACGTTTATATCTAACAAATACAGTTGCGTTTGGCAATGTTGTAATTCCTAATATATAACGTTACATTTTCACAACTATGCCATAACGTAGATGAGCTTTACGTTGCAACAACTTTTGTGTTTAAAGAGTAAATACTCGTTTTGACAACAATGTTATTATGTTGCATAAAACGATATCTATCCACAATTAAGTCACAACGTAGTACAACGTCTCATCTCACGCTTGGACAAAGTTGCAATCGTTTCGTTCAAAAAATGACATTTCCACAACTATGTCACAACGTAGTTCAGTTTGTGTTGTTACAACGTCAATCCACAACGTCTCATTTCACGTTTTACCAACGTTAAAATTACTTTATTATAAACATAACCTATCTGCAACTATGCCACAGCGTAATTCAGTTTATGTTGTTACAAAGTTAATCTACAACGTCTAATTTCCCGTTTTACCAACGTTGTAATTATGTCTTTCAAAACATTACTTATCCATATCTATGTCACAGCTTAGTTCAGATAATGTTTTTACAAAGTTAAATCACAACGTCTCATTTGACGTTTTGACAACGTTATAATTACGTTGTTTAAAAAAATTACCTATCTAAAACTATGTCACAACGTAGTTAAGTTTATGTTATTACAACGGTAACCTACAACGTCTCATTTTACGTTTTGACAACGTGGTAATTACCTTGTTCAAAACATTACCTATCCACACCTATGTCACAACGTATTTCAGTGTATGTTGCTACACCGTCAAACTACAAAGCCTCGTTTCACGCTTTGACAACGTTGTGAAAATGTTGTTCAAAACATTACCTATACCACAACTATGCCACAACATAGTTCAGTTTGTGTTGTTTTTAACGTCAAAGTACAACGTTTCGTTTCGCGTTTTGCCAACGTTATAATCACGGGGTTCAAAACATTACCTATCTACAACTATGCCACAGCGTACTTCAGATTATGTTGTTACAAAGTTAATCTACAACGTCCTCATTCATCTTTTGGCAACGTTACAATTACGTTGTCCAAACATTACCTATCAACAACTATGCCACAACGTAGTTTAATTTATGATATAACAGTGAACTACAACGTCGCGTTTAACGTTTTGACAACGCTATAGTTACGTTACATCAATTGATACCAATCAACAACCAAATTGCTTCGAATGTTTATGTTGTAGTAATGTTGTAATTTGGTTACAATCCAACGCTACCAATTAACATCTATTATACAACGTTATGGTTACGTAGTGTGTTTGCTGGGTGTGGCCTTATACCACCAATTGGCCAAAGACCAGCCTACGACTACCACGACCTGCGATCGCAGCACCACATGTAGCACCGCCTGTACCAGCACCTTCACGACCGATCATCCCTCCTGCACAGCAAACCACTCCATTACCACAGCACACACCAGCATCACCTGCATCGCCTCAAGCGCCGTATGCTATGGGTATTCAACCTGCTGAGCTGCATACAGACCCAAAAGAGGTAGCCGGCGACGTTTCAGCCTTATACAGACAGCGCTGGTTGACCATACGCTAACAAACAACTTCATCTGAACTGTTACGTCCAGGACAGTTATAATTTTAGATGCACAGGTGCAGGTTCTTTAGATAGTTGCATGCATGCCATCTTCGACGACCAAACAGTGGCCTTCAGATTAAATTTTACATACGGTCTCATTCTACGTCATCGGGAAAGTTGGCAAGTGCGGTATTTTTACCCCAGCATAAACAACGCCAGGGTACTCACCATCCCACATTTGATCCAAGACCAAGCCACGCAGCCTGCACTAATTCAAGACCACCCAGACTACACCACCCACGAACCGATGACATGGGGACGGCTTCAACGTTGTCGAGCAGGTCACCAATGTTATATTTTACGTGAACAAACTCCACGTCCTCATGATCGGCATCTGATCGGTATTACCCATGCTTCATCGGCTATATACGACCGACGCTCTTTTTGTTGTGCATTTACAGTACCAAAATGACTTTAAACCTTTTCCAGCGGTATTTCAACTACGTCATTGACAAGCGACGCTACACCAACCAGTACCAACGATTCGACAGAACATTCATAGCAACGTACCGCACCCACGACAAAGATATGCGTTACATCAACAGAAGACGGCCTTTACTTACTTTTATGGCAACGGAAAAGTGTAAGAGGACTGTGTGTCTACAATTCACTTAGACCTTTAAAAACACACCGACCTTCACCGACCCTACAGCGACAACCCACCCTACACTACGACTACAACCCCAATGGAGAGCACCCAGTTCCGGCGAGATCCATTAGAGCGCTGACCCATATCCGGAGCCAAACCTACCCAGGCATTACCCGAGCCAGACACACACACATGACCCTGAGTGAGACGCACCACCTCCCCGAGTCAGACCACCCAGACCCCGAGACGTGTATGATACCTACACACCGGGACGAGCCCACCTATCCACCACCATCGTCGGTGACGTAGCCGTACCCAGTCCCGCAGACTGGAGGGATGCGCCTCTTAGCCCGCGACAAAGAGATGCGTTATATCAACAGAAGGCGACCTTTACTTACTTTTAAGGCAAGCGGAAAGTGTTAGAGGACGGTGTGTCCACGACTTGCTTGGACGTTTAAAAAACACCGACCTCCACCGACTACTACTACAACCCTGGGTCAGACCTTACCCTATCAGCCCCAGTGAATAGTCCCAGTGCAGGTGAGCCCCAGCGGAACGCTGATACCCGAGTCAGACCTAGCTCCCACCCCGAGTTAGACGCACCCATCACCCTGAGTCAGACGTACCCACCACGACCCCGAGTCAGACGCATTCACCACCACCCCGAGACGTATATGATACATACACCCGGTCCACCCTCATCATCGGTGACGGAGACGTACCCAATCACCACCACCACTGTACCATGGTTGTTCCATCGGCCATTTTAAGTGTCACCCATTCCATCCCGAAGATCTTTCTTTTTGCACTTTTAATTCAAAACCAGGCCCTACACCACCCAGTCCCTATCCCCGCTAGCCTATACACATACACACACAGAACACATGTTTTGTGAGGTCTGTCTTTTTTTAATCACAACAGTGTACAATAAAATCGAACGCAAACAAAGCCACAGTCTATGTACAGGTGGCTTAGTGAGGTGACGGTGGCCCAAGCGGTTGGGTTCACCCTGTCAATTCAGTGTTCCAAAACGGTCATCAACCAGGAAATGGTGGCCCAAGACGTCATAGACCATGACATCGTTTTCGAGTGGGGGTCCTTCAAACCAAGAGACTATCTGGGCCATAGGGACACCTTGAATCCGATGTAAGGCGTAGTACAGGCACTATTGACCACAGACCGCGATCATGGGGTTTTGTAACGGTTGCGTATTCCATGTCCAGCCTAGCTTCGTCGCATTCAATCACTGTGTGATCGGTGAGTCAAGGGGTGGGCGACCGTACGAGTCAAAATACTCGCAATGACCGGTCTGATCGATAAACACAGCGACCCGATGTTCTCCGGGTCGATCAAACTGGTCCGTGTTTAAGATATAGCCGACCGGTCGATGGGGTGTGGCTGTCTATGGTTACGTGCAAACACCGTCTGGAACATGCGTGACGTCCAGGGTTTTTCGGTGAGGACTGGCTGTAGTTGTGAGGCATTCATGATGTAGCTTAGGTTTGGAAGTCGCAGAGGATCTGTCGGTTACCATCCACTTCAATCACGTTGTCGAATTCCGCATAGCAAATGATATTGATGGTCTTCGGGAGTGGGTGACGAAGATTCATTTCCAGTCGAAGGTCGCCTTTTTCACTAGTGTTAACTTCACCATGTCTCTGTAGAATTCGGCAACAAGTCGAAACAGAACAGTGCTGTACCGTTTCTAAAGTCGTGACGGCTGATACCGTTAAAATCAGAATCGGGTTTGTCTTGGTTGCTGTTCAAGCAGAAGGCCTCTTTAAAGCGGGACAGACGTAAGCGCAGGGTGACGTGGTTGAGGAGAAAGCGGCTGTCCTGAAGCCGATGTCTGTATGCAGACGCCCGAGCATGTCCACCGATTGGCTGTCTTTGGTATGCTTCAGTCGGTGGGCAAAGCCCACGTTCACTCCAGTGTGATCATTGAACCGCCCGCCGTGTCTTTGTACTAGAGAACTGTCGTCAATTGAGACTGTTTAGTGTGTTCGTAGGACAGTAAGGTTTCGATGTAAGCCCGGTTGGGGTACATGCCGGTAGAGGCACTCACCAATTTATCGTTGAGACTCACGTCGACATGCTGGCTGCCAAAGACTGTGCAATTAGAGGATCGTCAGTGCGACATAAGACTTGTCGTCATCCAAAGGTGTCCCTTCAACCTTGTCGATTTTCGCCTTGACATACAAAACGTGTTGGCTAAATCCAAGTACGTATCTGTGACCGCGTTGATAATACGGAATTCAATGGGTCAACCGTCGATGATGCTCTGTACATTTCACAGCGGCCACCCAGCCCACTACTTTGGTTGGTTGGCATGGCCCACAAATCAAAATCGCTGTTGACACCGTCACACGTCTGGGCGTGATCGACAGATGCTGTCGTGTAGGTTTGGATGGCACTAGACTGAGCCTGGGTCGCGTCGAATGTCCCTTTATAGAGCGAGTTCTCCGCCCTGGAGGTGGTATGGAATTTTTTGCCATTCTTTGTTTTCAAAAGTAATTCCTATTGCTGTTTCCCAATGATAGAGGGCCTTGTCTTTATGAGCTCTTTACCAACAATAATCTGATAAAAATTGTTACACCCCTTTTTATTTTCGAGGAGATGTTCTATACATCGAGGACGTAGTGGACAGTTGTCGAGCTTTTGGAGAGAATTCTAATCTCAGTATGAAAGTGTTTAATGGAGCTACAATCCCCAGCATAATTAAGAAAAGTAGTTTTAATAGCATATTTTGCAGTGAACTCTTCAAAAGTCAAACATTTTCCTGTGTTATTTAGCAAATCATTGACAAATCTTACCCCTTTTCTATCCCAATTTAGAAAATAAAAAGACAATTTATTAATTATAAATTTATGGTTATCCCAAATTATTTCTGTTGCCAGATTGTAGCCTTCAATATGCTTAATGTTCACCTAGAAATCATCCCAAGGAGATAGTACATCTCTCCAAAAAGTATTTTGCATGTAAGGATTAATTGTTTGTTCAATTGTATTTGCTCCAAGAGTAATCACGTCAATTCCCTTAGGGAGTTTTGACACGATCAGTCCATCCCATTTTGTACTTTTAACCGTTAAACGCCTCATCCAGGAATTTTTTGGGGAACTCATGACAGATTTTTCATCAGGCATGTCCAGACCCCCATCTTTCTAAAATTGAATAGCGACATTTCTGGAAACTTTGTCAGGTTTTGAGTTCCAAAGGAATTTAAATAGTACTTTTTAAGGTTATCTATATACTAAATACTAGGGTTTGGGACTGAGGAGATAAGATGATTCAATTTTGAGAGTATAATGCTTTTTATAATCACAATTTTGCCTAAGGGTGTAATATCCCTTTGAGGCCATAGTCTTTGGGGATTTTCAATATCTTTAAATTTGTCTTTATATTTCCGTCGACCATTTTTGCCAAGTTCAAAGTAAATATTAGTCCAAGTGTCTTACTTTCTGACTGAGTCCAATCCATTTGATGTTTCGTGTTTTTTTTTTAAATTCTCTGAGCCAATCCAAATAAATCTGGATTTGTCCGTATTCATTTTTAGTCCACAAAGTGAAAAAAATTACATCAATAACTTTTAAGGCGGAGTTTAAACTTTTCTCGCTTTCATCCAAAAAGACAGTTGTGTCGTCGGCGTATTGTGAAAGGACAATTACGTCTGTATTCATTTTTATACCGTTGACATCTTTGTTGTTTCTCATCATTAACCCAAGTATTTCAGTTCCTAACAGGAAAATATATGTTGAAATTCGATCACGCTGGCGGCAACCACGTGTAATATTAAAAAATCGTGATACAAATCCGTTTACAAGGACACATGACTGTTCGTTATGACAAATAAGTTTGACCCATTGCTTAATTGATTGACCAAAGTTTGAATATATCAAGGCACTTAATAATGTAATTCCAGTTACCGCTGTCAAATGTTTTTTCCAAATTGATTAGTAATAGCATGCCTGTTATCTTCAGTATGATGCATGATATCGTATAGTAAACGCGTATTCTCACCAATAAATCTTCCAGAATGAAGCCATTCTGGTCTTGTGGAAAGATACGTTTACACTGTTTTGACATCATTTAGCCAAGTTAACAAATAAATGTTTCTATTTCCACGACAAAATGTAATACATTTAGTATTAATATTCATAGAATATGACGTGAATTTCATAGACAAAATTATCTAATAGATGACTTTTGAATAGCAGACATATTTCAGCGGGAAGCAATGGCGCGCTCGACAGCATTTGCTGGTCGAGCCTATTTATCGATGCAAAACACTCAAAATACGAAGAGAAACCAAATTCTCCGAACCGAGCGAGTTTCGGATCTCCCCCAAAACACCGCGCAGAGATGTTACGAAAGCCACAGTAGGGGAGACCGGGGTTGGTTGTCACATTGTTCACTCTTTATTTATTTCTGACTTATTTCGGCATCAATTGAAATTCTGTTCCGAAGTAAGTTGAAGTGTAACATCTCACCTATATTAGGTATTACAGCAATGAAATGCCTATTCAGACTACACCTATGTGTAGGCACAAGGCCTGAAATATTCGTATGCCTCTTCGGGCTACACCCGGCCCAAGGCCTGACGTATTATAATGCCTCTTCAGGCTACATCCACATCCTGACCCTGTGATCTGGAATATTCTAACTCCTCTCCAGGCTACATCATAAACAAACATGAAAATATTCTCACAAACACTATACATATAATCCCAGTATTACAGTTATAAAATGTCTATTCAGACTATACCTACATGTATAGGCTCAAGGCCTGAAATATTGATATGCCTCTTCGAGCTACACCTGGCCCAAGGCCTGAAGTATTCTAATGCCTCTTCAGGCTACACCCACATGCTAACCTGTGGTCTGAAGTATTCTAACGCCTCTCCAGGCTACATCATAAGCAAACATGAAAATATTCTCACAAAAACTATACACATAATCTCACTGTACTACAGTTATAAAATGTCTATTCAGACTATAGCTCCATGTATAGGCCCAAGGCCTGAAATATTGGTATGCCTCTTCGAGCTACACCTGGCCCAAGGCCTGGAGTATTCTAATGCCTCTTCAGGCTACATCATAAATAAACATGATAATATTCTCACAAAATCTTGAACATTAAAACTCACTATATGACAGCAATAAAATGTCTATTCAAAACTACACCTACGTGTAGGTACAATGCCTGAAATATTCTTATGCCTCTTCAGGCTACACCTGGCCCAAGGCCTGAAGTATTCTAATGCCTCTCCAGGCTACATCATAAGTAAACGTGAACAAAATTCTCACAAACACTATACACATGTAAACTCATTGTATTACAGTTATAAAATGCCTATTCAGACTACACCTACATATAGGCCCAAGGCCTGACATATTGTTATATGCCTCTTCGGACTACACCTGGCCCAAGGAATGACGTATTCTAATGCCTCTTCAGGCTACATCCACATGCTAACCTGTGGTCTGAGGTATTCTAACGCCTCTCCAGGCTACATCATAAGCAAACATGAAAATATTCTCACAAAATCTTATACACATAAACTCACTGTATTACAGTAATATAATGCCCCATTAAGGCTACATAGATGCCCAAGAGCTGAAATATTCTAATGCCTCTTAAGGCCACATCCAGACCAGTGGCCTAAAGTATTCTAGTGCCTCTTAAGATAGCACCAAATTAAATTTGAAAATATCCTCTCAAAAGATATGCACATTAACTCGCTGTATTGCAGTAATATAATGCCCCATTCTGGCTACATCGATGCCCAAGAGCTGAAATATTCTAATGCCTCTTCAGGCTACATTCACATTATGACCTGTTATCTGAATTATTGTAATAGCATGTGCCTCTTCAGGTAACATCAGACTAAAAATGAAAATATCATCTCAAAGCATATACACATACACTCACAATTATGCATCAATATAAAAACCCCTTCAACCTACATGTAGGCCCAAGGCTTGAAGTACTCAAATGCCTTTGGCCCATTACCTGAAATATTGTAACAGCCCCTCCAGTGGTCTAAGAGCTGACCTATTATAATATTGCATTAATATTCTGAACTGTGGCCAAACAAATAATGTACTATAACGCATTTTGAGGTTGCATCATAAACCGTAGCGTGAAATATTCTAATATCTCTTCTCACTACATCCTGACCTGTGACTAAAAACAGTATAACACATGCACATTTTCAGGCTTCATCGGGCCACATCATGACCCGTGGCCTGGATATTTAATGCCTCTTCAGGCTACATCTACATCCTAACCTGTGGCCTGCCTGCTGTTTAATAACACATTTTCGGGCTACCTAATGACCCGTGGCCTAAATTTGAAATTGTACCTTGATCCGTACGTGGCCAAAAGTTTTCTAATACCTCTTCAAACTACATACTGACAATAAAATGTCTTTTCAGCCTACACCCTGACATTGGCCCGTTCATGTTACATCATGAGCCATGGCCTGACTTATTTAACCCCTCTTCAAGCTACACTATGGCCAATAGCCTAAACCAGTCTAAACATCTTCAAATTGTATCGTGAGTCATGGTCTAACGTATATAGAGCCCTTTCAGGCTACACTATGCCCTATGGCCTAAAATATTAAAACACCTCTTCATGCGTCACCTTGGCCCGAGGCCTAGAATTTTATAATGCTTAACTACACCATGATCCATCATTCACTAACATGAATTATGCCAGCTACTGAGCTAGCATATACAACCTGTACAGGTTACCAACTAATTGATATTATTATAAATCAAATTTCACCAAAATTATCTATTAATATGACACATGTATTCAAATAAAAATCTGAGAAATAAACGACGGTCGTACCTCACACGGCACACTGACGAGAATGACCACACCTGTACTATACCTACTATATACACATAACCTCGCCCCCAATTATTCCCCATTACCAGCCTCCTCTTACTACCCCTTCCACTACCTATTTATCGGTTCTCTCCCAGTGACAGACAGAAATTTCGCCCTTTATTCGTCCCTCAAACAGTGGAAATTATATTAGTTCTGACATAAGTATGCAATAATGATTTCCCATACTCAAATTTCCAAATTAAACGACCGACGTAGTATAAACCTTCTCCACTGTCTAAACACTTACTTCGCGTCGCTGCAAGTATTGTTATCCACCTTTCAATGTCTTAAGTTAACCGATTTGTTTTTTGGGGGCAAAACAAACCCGTTGGATTTTTTCTCCACGTTATTTATTTAAACATATATATAATTATAGGCCTACAAAAGTTCCATTATATTGTTGAAATAAATATAAATTGACATTGAAGTGACTACATATAGGTGTATGCTATGTTTCTTTGTTGTATGTTTTATCTTTTATTCTTTCTTCCTATGTTTTTCATTTGTTACATTCTGTTTACAAGTAGATGATAATGTTATTTATTTGTCTCTGTAACCATTAAAAAGAACCTTCACCCTTCTGGCCATGTCTGAAGGAATACTGTTTATAAGGGAGTTTTTCGATTGCATAAAGTGGACAGTATGGGCAACCTTGAGTTAGTCCTGAGACAATTGCGTTGACGAAGTGTACTTATGACCATCTGAAACGAGTCCGAGTTTATGTTGACTGGGAAGCTGTAGGAGATTGAAATCTACAAAGATCGATAATATACTACTGGAGCGAAAAGAACACCGACAAATAGATGCGACCTGTGTTCGATATAAACGACAAATACACCATTAATTACTTAAGTAGTCAGATAATGACTCTTTATAGGTCTAAAAATATACTATATTACTTTTGAAAAAGCTCCTGTCTGGAATGAAGATATGTGAATACAGAGGGTAACTTAGGTGATACTTAACTGATGGCTGTCGGTCTTTCATTTGGGCACGGTCACCTGATTTGAAAGAGTTAATATAATAAATAAAATTTAGAGATATATATATATATATATTTTTTATTTATTTTAATTTTGTATCTGTGCGACACATACTCACTCGACACAAAATGTAAAAAAAAGTATAATTAAATCTTTTTTTTAAATTGTCACTCCCTTTATAGGCTATATAAGTTATTGAAGCTGAAGCTCGTACGTGTTGAACCGCAGGTGAAGCGGCGTAACAGTATGTTTATACTGAAGGCGAACACGAACGAAACCACTGCGGCTTTTGACGCGACTTTTCACGCGAGGAAAGTCGCATGGTTAGTGTGTTTGTCTCCAGCCACGACTGAGCCGTTTGAGAAAGTGAAAGTTAACAGAGAAGTCGCCCAGTACCTGTCCTCTGAAAACGCCCATCTTCGCTAGCCAAAGGTTTTTATTACGAGCAACTCTCCATTACAATACATTGGATGATCGTGCAACCCAAATCAGAATTTACAACTGCGCCCTCTTTTGAGCAAAGTGGTCATAACTCTTCTTGATGCAATATTATCCAACCAATCAGACAAGAACTTACAAACAGTATAAATTCAACATTACGTCATCTAAACTTTTTGCA
>JAVFBY010415822.1:0-14527 GCA_034781015.1 Tonicella lineata
TCTGACGAATGATCGTCTCTTCCATGTGGACAACCCGCGCAGTGCCGGCGCCATTCACGTCTGGATAATAATCTGGACAATCTCATAACATTGAAGTATACGGTCCTCGTTCAAACTGAAAAGATACTTTAAATATATAACACTTTATTAAATTTGTTATATTATCACTTTATACATTTTTTATTTCCAAAACATTGACACATTGCACGGGGCAAAGAAGCATATTGTTGACGTGCAAAAAATTACAAAAACTGTAAACGGGGAACTCTGCTTTCACTGAATAGACCAGAATAATCACTTGGCCACTTCACTTTGATATAAGATGAAAATAATGCTAAATGCTGGAATCTCTATGATAAACAACATGTTTGGCACACGCAAAGTAAAGCAAGGACAATATATAAATGTTGTTCAATTATTAACCTCCAAGTGATAATAAATGCCAATCAAACTGGGCGCATTATTTACTGTGCCTTCACAGTTTGTGTCCGAGAGAAAGCGTGAATGCGTACAAATTACAATAACAGTGGTCAGTCGGCCTAATCGCGCGACAACAGTGCCGCGTCACAGTGTTTATATTCATGCGCCAAGCCTCCTGTGCTCTCGCCGGGACGGACAATGCACGAGGCAGCGGGTGGTATCCCAGCTCATGGTTTTCTGGGCTTCTAATACACACTGCCTCAAGTCTCTGAAAACGACGGGTGTAGTCCGCGAGCGTTTTTAAATGGGCCAATAAACCATGACACTGAAAACGATGGCTGGATACGCTCCCTAAGGCATTTGAACAATTTGAATAATAAATAACCGATTTGCTTTAATAAATGGCTTATCTTATTTTTTGTATTATTTAGGTTGGAGTATTTGCCAATGGCAGTGGCAAACCTAAACCTCCAAGCATTATGGCTTTCAGAGAACCAAGCGAAACCTATGCTCAAATTCCAGAAGGATTTCGATGAGAGAACAGGACAAGAAGTTCTCACATGTTTTTTACTCCCTCAACAAGGTTTCCACACAGAAAGTATGGGTAAGTCAGTTCTCATGGTACAGGGAAGAGGATGATTGAGTCGGTTCAGACTTAACTCCCCCCAACAAGGCTTTCACAGGGAGAGTATGGATAAGTCACTTCTCATGGTACTCAGTCAGCAAAGTTTCCACACAGAGAGTTTGGATAAGTCCATTCTCACGTATCCCTCAACCTGCCATCAAGGCTTCCACACAGAGCGGGAGAGTATGAGTGAGTCAGTTCTCAGGCTCTCATTTGAACTTGTATTTTGTTTTCTCTTCTTCCCTAATGCTTTTTTTAACGCAGTTGGACAAAGATCAGTGCCACCAGTTGATTTGTGTACAGAACATGGAATATAAACAAAACCATCAAAGATATTTCTAAACTAAGCAACCTTTATAGAGCTGTTTTTGGTGAACTTCATGAGGTTCAATTATAACAAGTGTACATGTAGGTTCGTTGTAGCTTCCTGATGCCTGGAGCTGGCAGACCTATGTCGTGGTTTTTCGCCCTGTCCTGTCTTTGATATGGCCTTGGGTGTCAAGGGCGGTTTCCTTCACCCATAATGCTATTGACTGGCAAACTATCATAAAAGTGAAATGCCCCTGAGCACCATGTTAAACACCAACCAATCAATTATGGCACTCTATATACGGTTGTATTTGGTAGGCTTCATAATGTTCTTCAGTTATTGTTGATTATCTGCACCCTGATCATGACTAAAGGGTGATGATATACTCCTGATAGACATTTCAGAAATGAGTTACAATGGCCGGCCACCATTAAAGATGACAGCCCGTTAAGAGTTATTTTTGTATTTACATTCAGAAAATTTATTACGAGGGAGTGTAGCCACAGATCAGGACAGCCGCCTCAGTTGGAGTGAAAGGAATGAGAGACCTCGTGACAGTGTTATTAGGTTTGCTGAGGAGGGTGCCGAGGAGGGACTATCAGATGACGATGAGGTACCTTTTATCAGCCTTTTATTACCAAAAGTTAAACCTATAAGAAACTATAAGAAAAATTAAAATTGATTTATTTCATGAAAATTTCTCAGAATGGAATATTTGATACTGTAGTTGATTGAATTAGGTGGAAAGGCAATAGTTTAATTGTTAATGTTTTATAACATGTAAAATATATCAATGCTAAAAGACACGACTGGGGTTAGAATTTAGTTTCTATAAACTGTGCTCTATCAATGGTTTCAACAGCTTTTTTTTAACTTTTACCAATGTCTGAATTTATAAATCAAAAATTGTTTATAAACATAGTTATTTATTGTGTGCACTCATTTATGCATCTGTTTGAACATATAATTGAATTATTACTTCTTATTTGTTTTTCTATTTGACCACCATTATTGTTATCAATCCTGTAATTGGGTTCTAACTGTTTTATGGAGTGAAAAAATACAATTCATATCCAGTAAAATTAAAACCTCACTTCTTATATTTATTGGTTTATAATTTCAGAGTCCGTTTATTCGTCATGATACCCCCCATCCTCGAGACTTGAAAGCCCGACACGCTAAACTCTTCCATAAGTCAAAAGGAATTGACGGTCATGTTATTCCTCATGATCACGATAACAAAGACAAGGTATGAACCATAGCTGGAAAAATAACCATTTAACATTCTCAAGAAACAATCTTACAGGAGGCCTCAACTGTTTAGTAAAGAATCAAATTGGCTTACTAATTATCTCCATTTTGACTCCAAACAGTTGGATTTTTAATCTCCAGTTAGCCAGAGTAAGAATGTTTTGGCTGTTTATGATTTATCTGCAGTGTTCACCATTGTTGTGCTTTAAAAATCAGCCAAGTAATGCATTCAATCATGTATTTTGTTTATGTGTTCTCATTTTGTCTCAGTTTTCGTATTTTGTCTCAGTTTTGCATTTTGTTCCATGTTCCATTTTTTTGCATGGTTCATCAATTATGTACTTGTGTTTGGGAAATTGTCATTTTTGATTACCTGGTCACTAATCCCTATTTCCAAAGCCGGCCTGAGGCATAAATTCTACCAGAGTCGACCTGGGACATAAATCCCACCATAACTGACCTGAGGCATAAATTAAACCAGAGCCGACTAGATGCATAAATCAAACTACAGCCAGCCAGAACCAGTCTGATGCATAAATCAAATCCGAGCAGGTAACGGGCATAAATCGAACCAGAGTTGGCTTAAGGCATAAATCACGCCAGAGTGGGCCTGATGCATAAATCCAACCAGAACTGGCCTGATGCGATAATCACACAAGAGCTGAGCAGGGGAAGCATGAGACATAACTTAAACTAGAAATTGACCTAGAGCCACTCTGAGGCATAAATAAAACCAGAGCCGGTCTGAGGCAATAATCAAACCTGAGCTGGCCAAAGGAATAAATCAAACCAGATCTTATTCTGTTTGAGGATCCCTTATAGTCTTGGTGGGGTTTGTTCATTTTTTGTTCGGTATTCATATAAATATAAAGGTCAGAAGGGTACATTACCACTTTCACATGAGTGAAATAACTTTGAATAGATGGATGGCATTTAATACAAAGCAAGGAGATCACTCCTGTCTGTCCCCATTCTATAGTTACCAAAACTTACCATTAATTAGACAAGGCAGTATTTTTTCCTTCGGCATCACAATTTTACATACATAAGTTGTAATCCATAAGAAAGTGTTATCCATAATTGTCTTATGTATTTTTTCTAAATTCCTCTCAAACATGCTATATTGTTTGCAGTCTGAACTTTCACAGTGGGTATGTATATACATGTACCTTGCCAGGACTGACTCGAATCATTCTTTAAAAGTCTTTGACTAACATATTGTCTGTAACAGTCCCCAATCTTATAATCAATCTTGAAGCACAACATGTGATTGCATGCCACCATCAGCAATTGTACAAGGATCTTTGGCTAGTCCTAAGATTTATGGCTAGTCCTAGCCCCTTTCCCCCTCGGATATGAGTTTTGTTATGTGCATCAGAATGCAATTCCTAAATTTATACTGATTCTTAATAAAGGCCTTGTTTAACCATGTTAATCTCAGTACAGTAATAATGGTTTTCAATTTTATAACCACCCCATTTCACCACATCATTTGATTTGATCTTTTATATTAAATTCCCATTTCTTTGATACATCCCCTAAATTATCTGAATTTTCTTATCTTTTGAAAGAATGTTTAACTACTTCTATTTCTTCTAATATGTAAAGTTTCAAACAATGGCCATTTTTTTTTACATTTGAAAGTCCAATAATTGTCCCCAGCCACTTTAGTGGTGCATTCTGTCCTTCACCTCTTCAGTCCGTGCCACTATGTTGATAACATTAAAACAATTTAACCGATTGACAGTCATTTCAATCGGGGATATCATCATTTACATTTGCTGGAAAAATATTTTATTTTGATATTTTATTTTAATTTTTAGTTACTTTTAAACTTCCTTTTAGCCTACAAAGTAGGGGATGGAATTAAGAAAAAGTTTCTAACTTATAAAAAGAATTAAGTACGACTCGTGTGATTCTATAATAAAGTAAAACTTTCTAATTATGGGTGCCTGTGTCCTTTTTAAAGATTATCAATTGTAATTAGCATTATTTTTCGCAAGATTTGGGGTTAAGATCATAGTTAATCAACATACATACATGTATAAGCCTTTGGGCTCTAGTTAAGTGATATTCTCAGTCATGTATTGTAAAAACACTAACTTCCCATTCTACTTTAAACTTGGAATGTGGTCTTGTCATGTCAAGATTGCAGGTCTGGTGGGATTGCAATCCTCCAAATTCATGGTGATACCAACAATGCGTGCGCCATTACAGTGATATTCTCATTTTTTCAAAACAAATTTGGCGTTGAAATGCAAACTTGGTTTGTAGATACCTCATGTCAAGATGGCAAATGAGATTTCATTCAAACTCCACCAAATTCATGGCAACAATGTGGTTGCCATTACGGTTTGATTGTAATAGTCACACATACATAATGGTTAAGAAAGCAAATTTTTATAATATGTTTTGTGTCTGGTATTTAACTTCACTACATGTACCTGTGGCTTAGTTTTTAAAAAGAAAGAAAAGATTATCAAACATAATTGGAGGGAGGTGGATTTGTGATTTGTACAAATTTGTGTGGATTCATTTCATTTTCAAAGTGTGCTTTTGGCGGGGACCTGCTAGCTATACTCAACCTGTTTTGTATTCGTTACCTAATTTTTCTAGGATATAAAGTATTTGAAAAGAACAGAATGTCTATCTATCTGCTGTGTTTCCTGGAGGTATTCCCAGAGAGGAACATCTCTTAGAAGAACCTGGGCTAAAGATGTAGAGGGACATGTAACTTTGATACACTCTGTTTAGCGATTGCTACATGTACTTATGCTGTTCTGGCCGACTTTGTCATTTCTAGGGCTTTGTTTGGACACTTATTTTTTCGAAAAATATTGATATGATCGCTATTTAGTTTGTTGCAGTTGTTGAAGGACATTCATCTCGGTGCCTTAGAGCCAACGTATTGTAATGTGCGCTTTTGATTTTGTTTTTGTCAGCATTCAAAAAGCATGTTTTTTTTTGTAACGTTCAACACGTACACAGTATTGTTCTTGTTTCACTGAAAACTCAGCGTATCAAGTACTTTAAAGAGAACGGCCGTGTTTAGCAGAGCGTGACCAACCCGAAAGCTAGCGAGAACAGCATAAGCAGCTACCGCTAAATACAGCGTGTCGAAGTTACACTTCCCTCTACATCTTAAGTCCCAGTAAGAACCATTTATAAATTTTGGAGAAAAAGCTATTTTCATAAAAATAACATGTTTTGTAATCTTCAACTAGAAAGTTACCTCTGACCGTAAAAATACCCCCCCCCCCCCCCCAAAAAAAAAAAATATTAATAAAAAATAATACACTTTCTGTGGAACATGTGGCAATGGTAATCTTATAAACCTGAAATAATTAAAAAAAATATTTGTAATTCATTTTTAGTTAAAATCTTTAAAAAAATCCTTGTATTTGTTTTGTTTCTTTTTCAATACACTTTGTTATACTTTTGATATCTTTGTGTTGGTCATATGACCTAGTAGAACAAACTGTATCACACAATGCCTTTATGGCAGACAAGTTGTCTGGTAAATGCTTTTGGGACCACGTCCACTCTGGCTTTGTTTGATGCTTTCTCCTGTAACAAAAAAAGCTCAGAGGTTGTTAGCACTGCATCAATAAAAAGCCTGTTATAATAATATGGACTGTTTATTTTTTACTGTTAATTTTAGGACCGCGTATTCTTGCCACAGCGAGACAGCGACCCACGATGGTCAAGTCAGGAATATGAGGAAACCGACCATGCTCCTGTGATAGAAAGAAAAACATCTTTTGAGCGAGAACCCCTTATGAGGAAAGGTGGGGTTTTCAAATAAATGTTATTTTATCCTGTACTTTGATTGGGTGGTTGGTGTGAGCTTCCTTGAAGCCGGAGCTCTGAGCTCAAGGGAATCAGTAAACAGATTTATTTTGATATCCTGTCTTTTTCATGTGTTGTCTGTCTTTGATGTTGCCAGTGATGTCAAGGGTGGTTTCTTCTACCCTTTATGCTGGCACATTTAAGTTAAATAACCGTCCGTATGCTGTAAACCCGTAATCAATCAACAAGCTAACCATCCAATACTTTAAAAGATAAACCAATATTACTATTTTCTTTCTCTGCATTTATAAAAATATATAGGGGAGAGGGAGAGAATGACCTATACCCAGTACTGCACAGTCTGCATGGTTTTATTAACACTAAATATCTCAAAAACTATTTAAAAGGATGGTCCTGGCTACAATAACACAAATCTCTCTTGACAAATAACCCTTTAAAATACTCAATATGCCCACAAATCAATTATTTTTATTTTTAAAAATCCGTGAACGAGGAAAACAATTTTCACCTTCCGCCTTGCTGGCAACTGCCATGGTGACGTTTAAGGTCATGTGGCCAGTGACTTTTTAAATTTAAATATAGGTGGAGCACAGTGATGAAATATCCAATATTAGGTCATGATTATGTGCTTCACATAATTTGATGGCTGAGTGGTTAATGCACCTTTAAAGGTGCTAAACCTTTTTTTTTTGCATTCTAACCTTGTTCAGTGAGTGGGTGGTTGGGCGGGAGCTTTCTGATGCCCTGATGCTCTTTGAGCTAGGGTCATCAGGAAGTAGATTATTTTTTTTGTTTTTTTCCCCTATCTCGTTTTGTATGTTGCCAATAATGTCAAGGGTGGTTTCCTCCACCCATTCTGGTGGCACGCCGTCATATAGGTGAAGTACCCCCGAAAACAGCGTTAAACCCCAATCAAATAAACTTGTTCAGGGATGTTTTTGTTGCCAGTATGTCCTTAAGCTATTTGGCAGGCATGGCGTCATTTGAGTGAAATAACTAATAATAGGTATGATGTAAAACCGCAATCAAACTAACAAATACACTATTACAAAATAATGTAATTACTGTTTACAGATCATTAAATAATCTTGGTCTTGGTTAAGAAAGCTTAGTTTAAAGATTATTTGAAAATGTTGAGTTTCATTTACACCAGGTCACACTGGCAATAAACTTTGTAAGTCTTTCTTTTTTTTCGTAACTTTTTTGTAGGTCTACATGTATGTTATGTCAAATTCACTTAACTTTTTCTTAAATTTTTTTTAACTTAAATTACAAAAATGGAACCTATGTTTGGATTATCTTGCACTTTTCAGTTTTCCTTGTCTTGTATCTTTTCATTGTTTTTGTTAGTGATATTTCCTTCACATTTTTGGACTGGCACACTGTCATATGAGTGGTATAACCTTAAGTGCTAAGGTGTAAAAATGTACTCCATTCCCAATATTCAGAAAAACAATTTATCTTTTTGTCCTCAGAACCAGAGAGAACTAAACAAGAACTACCTCCAGAGATTGAAGAGCGCTCTAAGGTTTCTATGGCACCTGTTGCCACAGTGATCTCACCTGTGGTTTTCATTGGAAGTGATAAGGAGGATTCTGTGGATGAACCAGAGACAAGAGACAGCCAAAATGAAGAGGGAGATGTATGTGATGTATTACTCAATATATTCCTTCTTTTCCAGAATTTGTTCATTTCTTGATTTTGACAAAAACTTTAATGATAAAAAGGTTAATAATCTGACTGGTCATTGACAATTCTTTGTTGTCCATACCTTGAAGGAAGTCATATTTTCAATACGGCATGGTTTTGTTAACACTTAATACCTAAAAAAACTATTGAAGGTACATTCATAAAACTTATACATTAGCTCAATGCGCCTTTAGGGCTTAGGGGAGGGGAAGTCTTATATCTAGTACTGCAGGGTTCATTTCACTCAGTATCTAAAAAAAACCTATTTGGACTGCACTGTCATGATGCTATTCATGTAACATTCTTGGACGTTTTTTCTCATGTTACATTCCGAGCTACATGTTTATCTAAAAAACTATATAATTTTTCAAGCTGACATTTATTTTATTTAACAGCTGGCATATTGCAACTGTGCACTGTCATGATTCAATTAATATTCTTGGAAGTTTGTCCGTTCTTTCCTTAGTCATTCGAGTCCACTTTACTCCGTCCTATGCAAAACAATCGAGTCCAAACTCGTTTTATTAAACAGCTTATATAGTAGGACTGTGCAGTGCCGGGATGTAATTCATGTAACATTCTTAAAAATGTGTCTGTCTGTCCTTTGGCTTCACTCTACTTCCTGTCATATTCCAAGCTCTATCACAAGAAGTAATAAATATATCAAGTTGAAATTTGTTTTATATAACAAATGAGCTTTTGGGACTGTACACTGCCATTATGCTATTCAGAGAATACTTGTCCTAGATTTAAATATCTTGTATTTTTTTAATAAACAGGAAGATGGTAAAGAGCGGACAGCAACTCGAGTCGGTTTCTCACCTGATGTTGATGAACTAGCAGATAAGGATCATAGATTACGGCGGAGGGATACGCCTCACCACCTTAAAAACAAGCGTATTAATCTTGGTGGCGATAAAGATTGTGCGCAAAAAGTGCAAGAAATTTTAGCTCAAGCTGCAGCATCAAAAGATTCACCGGTAAGGTGTAGAAAAATAAAACTTGTGCATTATTTTGGAGTTCATTTAGCATGTAAAATCTGTCCTAAGTTAGATTAGTGTACCTTGTAAAATTTTTACCAATTCCCAGAGTTTTAAAGTCTCGGTATCAGAATAGGTTTATTTTTTATACATGTATGTGTGAAAGATCAGGATTTGCTGCACTGAGATATTGACATTGCATCGTTGTTGGATATAGACTTCTGGAATTGGTACATTTCAAATATATTGGTTTCTATTCTGATGTTGCTTGCAAAAAGTGTCATCATGCAACCTGGGGTGTCATTTGGCATCATATTTACTGTATCTTACTGTTTGAAACTCATCTGGATTTAAATAGTTACACAAAATTAAGAAAAACAAAATAATAATATTAATAACTTTATTTAACGACGATAAAACACAGGATAAAACACTCATTATAAACGCAACATTACTTATTTAAATATTAACATAATAAAAATTAAATAGTCAAAGTAAGATAAATTACAATATGATACATTATAATGTATATTCTCAGAAATGTACAAAAAGTTCATAAACATAATATTTTAAATGTAAGTTTTTGTTAGGAATGAGTTAGGCTTATAAATATATTGGGGCCATGATATTAATAGCTTTATAAATTAAACATAAAATTCTATATTTTATTTTGTCATGTTTTGTCATCCATCTTAGTTCACATATAATCTGAATATGGTGATTCAGATTACAGTTATGAGTCAACCATTACGATTTGAGCTTAATTATTTCAATTTTAGTGTGCCAATTTTGACTTTATACCCAAGTAATCAATTATTAGGGCCCCGCATAGAAAGATGCTGGAGCCCTATAGTAATCGGCTTGTTCGTCCATCTGTCTGTCCGTCCATATTCCTATTCCATGCTCTAACTTTTGAAGGAGTGATCGGATTTTGTTCAAATTTTATTTGAATGCTTACCCTATGAATACGCTGCTCATGTTTGATTTTCATATTTTTTAGCCTTTAACTTATTTGCATAATGCAATCTGATAGGTCCATTTTCCAATTCTGTCCGTATTCCTATTCCGTGCTCTACCTTTTGAAGGAGTTATCGGATTTTGTTCAAATTTTATTTGATTTCTTATCTTATGAATACGTTGTTCAAGTTCGATTTTTATATTTTTTAGCCTGTAACTTATTTGCATAATGCAATCTGATTGGTCCATTTTTTATTTGCATAATGCAATCTGATTGGTCCATTTTCCATTTTCCTATTCCATCCGTCCGTATTTCTATTCCGTGCTCTAACTATTGAAGGAGTGATCGGATTTTGTTCAAATTTTATTTGAATGCTTATCCTATGAATACGCTGCTCAAGTTTGATTTTCATCTTTTTTAGCCCGTAACTTTAATATTTCCATAATGCGATCTGATTGGTCCATTATTCCTACGTCCGTATTCCTATTCCGTGCTCTAACTTTTGAAGGAGTGATCGGTTTTGTTCAAATTTAATTTGAATGCTTATCCTATAAAAACACTGCTCAAGCTTGATTTTCGTCTTTTCTAGCACGTAACATATTTACATAATGATTGGTCCACTTTCTGTTCGCCTGTATTCCTATTCCGTAATTTCTGAATCCAATCCTGTAATAATGTATAGTGTGCTGGTTGCCAAATCTAGCAAGGCCCTTCCTGACAGTCGGTTTTCTAGTTTCTTGTTTAAAAGCTTCCAAATCATTCACTCGATAATATACAATAATGGTTAATATTCCAAAAACTGTTGATAAGAGGGCATGACTTCACCATTGTGTCAACCCTATGCCTGGTTTCAAACTATTGTAATATAGTAGAAATAAGGCCTACATATATCTCAGGATTAAGTCAAGGACTGCATGAGGTGTTTATGGACTAATCCATTCCAATGCGATGAGACTGGATAAGTACATGTAGTTGAATGCAGCCCGGTTTGTGGGTTATGCTGTTATATCCACAAGAAGTTGGGCATGTTCAATCAAATGAACAAAGCAGTGAGAAGTTCAACAATGTTATGTCTTCGAAAGTAATCCCCGTAGTGTGTGATGAATTCCGGCAACAACAATCGACAGGCCATGACATAGACACAACTGTCATGTCATGTCACATCATAGACTTAGTGTGACATAGGCTTAACCCTTTGAACTCCATTGCGTTTCTATCACTGTTCAGCCCTAAACCCTGAGCTTCCCACTAATTTTACATAATCAGCAATGCTTTTTTGGCACTGACACGTTCACATCATATACATTTAACTGCTGAAAGAAATTTCCAAATTGGCCCAGAAACACATGTGCCATCAACTGACACTGGTTTTAAAACTAAAAGTATAGCAAGAGTGATGTCCCTTGTTGTGTAAAAGCAGCTAATGTATGTTCATACATTAAAAGGCGTCCAGGTATATATTATGTCACCAAGACAGGGCGGCAAACCGGCATCTAGAGTTCAAAGGTTTAAGATACAAATCCTACATAATGTTGCCCACCGTCTGGGGTAAAGCAGTTTGTTTTAATTAGTAAAAACACATTGACAAAACTCTGGAGGAACAGTTATTTTTTAACGGAACATTTATATAGCGTTTCACATTTCTGTTATGTGGCGTTCATTTACTGTTTCATACTCACAGCATCAGGAAGTAGAATTATGTTTGTGTTTTTGTTTTCTTTTTTTCCTGTCCTACCCCAATGAAGCAAACAAACAAACACAATGTTGCCAGTTATTTTCCCTACACAAAAATAAAGGTAGAAAGTGATAATCTATATATAAAAGCAATAAAAAAGTAAAATTTTTGACAAACTCTTCCAAGAAAAAAAAATCATTTCTGTACCTTTGTTACTGTGGCGAGAGAAAGGGTTTTGCCGACCTGTGGCCAGCAATACCATCGGTTACATTCTGACAACATGCAACACTAGAAGCACTGCCAGCACCACCAAGTGACCTCAACGTCAATTCCCATTTGCTTTTCAGGAAAAAGACAAGAAATATTTGCTTCCTTTGGACAGTTTGAAAATCCGAGATATGGAACACGGTTTGTTCTCTCGCCGACCAACATTTGCCATGATAAACACAGAAAATAGGTACCTTTATCTCTAAACCATGACTAATTAAACTCTCTTCCAGATACTCTCCATTTCAGGCCTTCGTTTTCAGCAACCCATTTAGCAGGAATACAAGGAAGTTATCTTGTTAATATCAACTTACGACATTTACTTTATCCCCCCAAATTCAGTTGGCAGATTGCACACAAATTAACTTTCTATTATATACTTGCATGACGCTAGTTATTTTACATAGTGCACCTCAGTTAGCCTTGGTAATAGAAGCTTCTGTTGGCTGTCTCTCTCTATCTGCATTGGTGATTGTTTCATAACCTCAGGCTATTTGTCACACAGGGTGGTCAGGGCAATATTAGGAATTATTGACGTTCAGCAAAATTGGGTGTGGCTTGTAAACATTTTGACTTCATTTGGGATCATACTCTTCATATCTCTACATTTATTTCCAGTCTGAACTGTTGGTGCAAACAGACCTCCTGATGTCCCGAAGCTGTCAGAGCTAAAAGGCATCAGGAAATTTCTTTTCATTATTTTTTTCACCACATATTATAACTTACATACAACATTCATATAAATAAACAGTTCACAATTGTGGCAAGAATAAAGCTTCATAGACGAATATCACAAAAGCGCGATGTTAAAACGAAAGTGAAGTGGTCATCCCTTTTGCCGTAAGTGATGACATTTCAATTTTTGCCTCAAAAATGTTAACATCCTAAGTGATGCACCAGCACTGACATCACAGTGTGCTGACAACGTGATTTTGGAATGTAAAGAGCAGATAGCCACACTTTGACAACGAAATATTGCAGCTCTATTGGCCTATAGGGCTTGTTATAGTCCAATGAATTTGTTGCGATGTCCTGTGTTTTGTCCTGTCCTGTCCTTGTTTCCTGTGATGTTGAGGGTGATTTCCTGTACCCATTAGGCTGGCATGCCATCATTTAGAGGAAATAACCCTGAGCTTGGGGTTAAAACCAGGCAAACAAACAATTCAGAACTGTTAACAAGGAGATGAAAATATCCCTAAAGGGGTGACTGCCAACTTGTCACGCGCGTTTTTGCAGAGTGGCACACATGCCTTAATTTTTTATGAAAACAATTGTTAGGTTTATACATGTAAGTGGAGCTTACGCAATTTTTTTGGACACAAACAGCCGCCGTTTACTTGAACAGAAGAAAACAAGTAAGCAGGTTAAATCTTGGTAAGCATCTCATTATTGACTTTTTTAATACTCAGCTTAGATCAAAATTCAGCGGCACTTTTGGCTTCAACAAGTACAATGGTACTACAGACCAGGAAGCCCACATTGGTTCTCCTCTAAACATAGTAAATGGATATATAAGCACTTTTGGTGATGACACAATTTAATATAAAAATGTGCTTTTGATATTTGATAAAGTCGGGAATACAGAACAACAGAACACCAGGCCTGTGCTGTAACATTTTTATGGTAACCCGTTAGGTTTTACCCAAAATCTCCTAGGGTAACCTGAAACGGGTTGCCTAAACATAAACGTGTACGTTTAGGGTGATTTTGGGTAACCTGTTTCAGGTTTCCTAAATTCAGTTTAGGCACAGCACAGGCCTGAACAACAGAACAACAGAACAATAATGTAGATGTTTATACCTCATGTTTGGTAACCTGAACAAACAGAATAATAAAATGGATCTTAATACATCATGTTTAGTAATCTGAACAAACCGAATAATAAAATAGATCTTTATACCTCATGTTTATAATCACAGAATGATAATATATAGATCCTCATACCTCATGTTTGGTAATCTGAACAAATGGAACAATAAAATAGATCTTTGTACCTTGTGTTTGGTAATCTGAACATGTCAAATAATTAAATAGATCTTTATACCTCGTGTTTGTAATCACAGAATAATAATTTAGATCATTATACATCATGTTTGTAATCACAGAATAATAAAATAGATCTTTATACCTCATGTTTGTATTCACAGAATAATAAAATAGATCTTTGTACGGTATTGTACCTCATTTTGGTACGCTGAACAAACCGATTAATAAAAAAGATCTTTATACCTCATGTTAGTAATCTGAACAAACCGAATAATAATATAGATCTTTATACCTCGTGTTTGGTAATCTAATCAAATAGAACAATAATATAGATCTTTATACAGCGTGTTTGTAATCACAGTAATAATATAGATCTTTGTACCTTGTGTTGGTACGCATTAACAAAACGAATAATAAAATAGATCTTAATATATCATGTTTGTAATCACATAACAATAATATAGAACTTTGTACCTTGTCTTTTGTACGCTGAACAAACTGAATAATAAAATAGATCTTTATACCATGTTGATAATATAGAACTTTGTACCTTGTC
>JAVFBY010415933.1:0-14519 GCA_034781015.1 Tonicella lineata
GTCGCACGATCCGACAAGGGATTGTAATGGAGAGTCTATACCTCGGAATAAAACCCTTGTCTAGAGAAGATGCCTTTATGTAGAAACCAATCTCTTCTCAGGACAATTGCACTAACATTTTCTTCTTTATAAAAAAGTAGGTTACAATTCTGCAACACCATACAGCACAAGTCTGAGAGGACATATAGTAAAAAAAAAACTAAAAAAAAAACTTGACATGAATTTGTACAAATTTTCTTTTTTGTTTTCTGTCTTGATAGAAGTACTTTTACAGGCTGCTTTAATAGTTATCCCTAGATTTAATAAAATATTCAATATGACGTAAAAATCATTCAATATTAATCATTTTCAACTTAGAAAATAGTTTTATGGGCTATGGCCCAAAACATATTCTATTTTGAAGCTAAAATATTCAAAATTGAGTGTGTTCGTAAAAACAACCCCTGTTTTTATGTGACCTCGTAACTTGCATGTAGTCCAACTGTCTGTCACACTTTTACGCATTACAGCTCTTTATTAGAACACTTGATCTAGTTATAAACCTGTATTAGAACTGTATTATAATGGAGGCCTGATTCTGAAACCAGCTGGTTGATTGAAAATACAACACTGACTAGTCAAGAAAACAGGATTGTATGAATAAGCAGTTGTTGTGGGTTTCGAAAGTTAAATTGTGTCTAATAATTTTGGTGTTATAATTATTCCATTCCCAGTTGTTCATTATTAACTGTCTTACTTTCAGGCATGTCCCAATATGTCCATAGCTTCTAAAGAGAGATATGAAATACTTGACTCCAAATATTTGGTAAGACTTTTGTTTTTATGGCTCCTCAACCCATTGGGACCAATTGCCGTCACCATGCATGTCTGGCTGGTTGACTGTCTGGCTCAGTATGTTGAAAAAAAATGGATTTGTTTTTGTACATCGTGTACTGCCTCACGTCTTCATGGTTTTGAAAACGATATCTCCAAATCTGATAAAACTACTTTCAATAATCTTTGGATATAGCATGAAGGAAGCAGAAGTTTGAATCAACTATCATTGAGTGCTTAATTTTTTTTACCTTCTCAATTTTTAAATCTTAAATGCTTTTAGGTTTCCAAATGTTTTGTATTATTTTTGCATGAAACTGACCGTATTATCATTCCAGTACATGAATTAGACGTTTCCCGTCATTTAAGAGACATGCTGTATATGAATTGGATGTTTCCTGTAATTTAAGAGGCATGGTGTATATGAATTGGATGTTTCCTGTTATTTAACAGGCATGTTGTGTATGAATTGGACGTTTCTGTCATTTAAGATCGAGGCATGCTGTATATGAAATTATTGGACGTTTCTGTTAGGAAATCAGCTAAATTAGTGGTGGGTGCCTGGGTGGTTGGACAGGAGCTCTCTGAGCCCCAGGAAGTGGATTTTTTTTGGTGGTATTCTGTTTTTTCTTCTTCCTTTTTCCTGTCCTTACAATACATCGAACTATAGATTTATCGCAATAGTTGCTTCCGCAGTATTCACCTTTCGATAGTTTTCTGGTGATGAAATAGTTTATCGCAATAGTTGTACAAACTATCCATAGTTTTAATAGTTGGCCTATTTCTCATCCCTGGCATTATTTTTCTTAAATACATACAATTAGAGCCTCTAAAGACCATAAATAACCTACACAAAGTTAGAAAATGCTATTAATTAACTGTGATTCTTGGTTTTCCCAACTTACAGACATAATTACTGATAGTCTGTTGCATTAATGCAGATTTTCAACCTTCAAAATACATATTCCGTGCTTGATTTTAACAAAATCCTACCCACACCACTATCGCAATAATATCCCAATATTGATGTGGACTATCACAATAGTCAAACAAAATGCAATAGTCACCCTTATTTATTGACACAGCATAGTTATTTATTTTTAATGATTATACTGACTGGTTGATTATTCCATGGCACCATATACAATGTAGTATATTAGACTTTAACATATGGCTCACACTGTTGTACAATGTAGTGTACACCAATGGGACTGCTGTTCATTTTAATATGTGATAACACATCATGTCATGATGACATGTGAGTCATGACATAAGTGTTTGTCATAATTTTAATGAACAGTTTATATTATGAAAGAATTTTTATTTTTAATATGGAACTTTACTTACCGGTAAGTATTTCCTAGGTCAGCCCTTAAGCTTACCGTGTCCGTTATCAATTGAGCTAAAGTTTCTTCTTTGAGCTTGTCCAACTTGTGCATGTTCATTTAATAGTCAAGTAGCCCTATGATAAATAAACTTTAAATGTTATTGGCAATTATCACACAAACATTTATTATATTTTTAAATTTCTATGGAACTGTATAATAACATGTAACTTACTATATTAATTACCGCATCATTGTCAATTTTTCTGCATTTCCTGTTATCGGGATTATTTTCAGAGATATGTTTCCCGTTGTTGTAATTCGTCAAGTGCTCTAGACGGTCAAAGACATTTATCTCTAAGAGCGTTAGTTTAAACTAGTCGTGCCCAGTTATTGTAGATGGGGCGCGCATCTTTTGGGCGCATCTTATTTACATGGGTACCACTTTACACAAACTTTAACTTTGATTTTATAGAAAAATAGGAAATCAAAGCTTTTGGTTTATGGCAAAAATGGAAAGTTCATAACTATTTGTATGGGATAAATACAGCCACTAGCTGATTTTCCTTTTATAACATATTCCTTTTGCACAATGTAAACATTACAATAATACAAGGTAACTAGAGCGTGAAGTTGTAAATAGTCTAGTCTATCTACATGTAGGTCAAAGTGTGTTGTTTACCATTGAGGGCCTGGGCTGTAGAGTACCTATGATGTCAATCTATTTATAGCACAGCCACCGGGTATTACATCTATGGCTCTGTTTAAAGGGACAGTGTCATTGTGTCAATGACCTGATGGGAATCTGAACTTTAAATATATTATTGTTACACATGTTATAAGGGTGTGTCACAACCATCACTCATGGCTGTGACCCCAAGGTCAAGGTCATTTATCTCCGAAAATAGTCTGTTGTCAGCAGTATCTGTTCCGGGCTCTATTGTCTTAACTTCTTTACGGATTTTGATAAGACTTTGTTATTGTTACACATGTCATAAGGGTGTGTCGCAACCACCACTCATGGTCGCGACCCCAAGGTCAAGGTCATATATCTCCGAAAATAGTCTGTCCATCAGTATCTGTTCCAAGCCATATCGTCTTAACTTCTTTACGGATTTTGATAATACTTTATATTATTGTTACACATGTTATAAGGGTGTGTCTCAACCATCAGTCATGGCAGTGACCCCAAGGTCAAGGTCATTTATCTCCTAAAATAGTCTGTCGTCAGCAGTATCTGTTCTGGGCTGTATTGTCTTAAACTTCTTTACAGATTTTGATAATACTTTATGTTATTGTTACACATGTCATAAGGGTGTGTCACAATCATCACTCATGGTCGTGATCCTAAGGTCATCGGTCATATATCTCCGAAAATAGTCTGGCTTTCCATCATAGGTCATATATCTCCGAAAATAGTCTGGCTTTCCACCATATTAAAGTGTTGAGTAAGAGTTGAGAATTCGTTGTCATGTAAGCGATTTACCCTCGAGTATGACGTCAAACACTAATCAAACAAACAAACACAAACTGTCCAGCTTGTTTTGAATAATATGGGGGGCGGGCAGGGGGGTATCAGAGTGAGCCTTGCTCACTGTAGCACTTGTTTTTCCTGTCTAATCTTTTATGTTGCCAGTGATGTATAGGGTGGTTTCCTCCACCCATTAGGCTTGCACACTGTCATATAGGTGAAATACCCCTGAGCACAGCAAAAAACCCAATAAAACAATCATTGTGTTTGTCTGTTTCACTGCGCTTTCTGTGCTACAGCTACACATGGACAAAACAAGCCAATTTGCATGTTTTAGAGTCCGTACTATAAATTTGCTCTCTATTAATCTGCATTTCTGCATCCTGTGTTTGTGTTGTCATTTGCCTGATGTGCAGGCTAGGCATGTCCTGCGTCCTGTGTTTGTGTTGTCATTGCCTGTGACTGATGTGTGGACTGACCCAATAGTGAAATAACTTTTGAGTATAGTTATTCTAGATAGAAAACCAAGGAAACACAACTTCATCTGCTTCTTGGGTTGCAGTAAATTTTACACATGCTTATACATGTACTAGGACAGAAAAATATTTTGCATTTAAGGGAATTTGTCAAAATTAGGAACTCTGTTTCACAGGGAACGCCATCTGATAGGAACAGCAAGGCGTTCGCTTCAACCATGCATCAGTTCCTGAGATTTTAGAAATTCTGAGCCGTTCTGCATTTTGACATGCATTGCCGTTCCAAAGCCCATTCTTCCTTTTTTAATGTAAACAAGTTTGGAGTGTTTTTTTACGTCCATGAATATGCTAATTTGTCTGTTTTTACCTTTTTTTTTCTACCGTTCCCTATGGAACACACAGCAGTTCTGGTTAAAAGAGTTCGAGTTCTGTACTGAATGAAAAGGCGAGCTTGTCAAAATTAGGAACTCTTTTTCATTCGGAATGGAACGGGAACTCTTTTAACCGGAACCCCTGTGCGTTCCATTACCTTCCATAGGAACTGTGGGAAGACAAAAACAACGTAAAAACGGACAAATTAACATATTCATAGACGTAAAAAAAATGTATGAAAATGTTCCAAATACATTCAAAAAGGAAGATTACATGTAGGCTTTGGATTTGTTTGTTTGGAACAACAATGCATGTCTCAGGAACTGATGCATGGTTGAAGGGAACACCTTTCAGCTCATGCGGAATGCCTTTCCGTTCCTACAGAACGCGTTCCGACGGAACAAAAGGTTCCTAATTTTGACATGCTCCCTAAAAATAGCTCCCCGGCATTGTAACTGTCGCTATCATGAGGACAATCTGATTAAAATCTGATCTATATTAGCTCCACGGTATTGTTTTTAATTATCGTTATGTAGATCTGAGGACATGATGTTAGTTGTTGTTAACAATGTTCAATGACCTCAGGTACATTTACATGTACATGTAGTGTGGGGCTCCAGAAAGATCACTGTTAAAATGTCTAATAAAAAGTGACTGGAAATAGGCTACACATTAATGTATATTTTCATCTTAGTGCAAATGTTGCCACAGACCATATACATGTATTTCCCTTGGAAATGTTGCCTGTGGGTGATAGTACACCAAATATTATAATAACCTAATGGCAGGGTCAACATTGACACAGTGTTCTAGTCAGATACATTGCTGTATACATGTAAATGTTGCCTCTGGGTGACCGTGATCTACATTTATATGTACATTGCCGTATACATGTACATGTAAATGTTGCCTCTGGGAGACCGTGATCTACATGATACATGTATGTACATTGCCGTATACATGTAAATATCGCATATGGGACACAGTGATCTACATGATCTATGTACAATGCCGTATAACATGGCTCGAAATTCATATTGCACACCTGCACAAATGCATGCAAAATTTGACTTGTGCATGTACATGTTGTACCTTGCTGTTAATGGGTGCACGGTGTGCATGTACATGTACCTGTCTAGGGCTTTGTTAGGTGGTAGAGCTGCCCTCTAGGAGACGTCTGGGAACTGGTCAAGGTGCTTATCCACCGCTTGAAGGAGGGTCTGGTCGGTGAGGTTGTAATAAGCATACATGTACATTGTAATGGGTGCACATTGTGCATCTAACCTACTTTTATCCAGTTCGGTTTTTCAATTTAAAAAAATAGGAATATATCTGGCAGCTTCTGCCATTTAGAAATTTATTTTATTTATGTTTCAAAATTTTTTTTTTTAATATTTATTACAAACAGCTCGTTTTTTTCATAAAAATGTTTGCGCATATAATTAATTTGTTTTGCACCTGATTGAACAATCTGGGTGCACAGTGTGCGTGTGAAAACAAAATCAGAATGTCTAACCCTGGGCGTATAAATGTTGCCTGTACAACAGTCGACAAGTTTACAATATGATTCTATTCGCCATGTATGCCAGATCCTATTGGCTGCATGCCAGATCCTATCAGTAAAATTTATTATTATAAACTGGCGAATACTATGTTGATTATACTGCTATATATAAGCAGCCTGTTATAACCCACATGATTACCATAAATTGCTATTTTAATTTTTACAGCTGTTGGCTTGATGGCACTCTCTGAAGTGTTAGAGACAAAGCGAGAACAAGAAACACCTGGCAAAATGAAGGTAAGTGTTCAAAGATGAAGTAATAGGATAGTGGCATTCTAAACGTTATTCGCGGACCTACCTCAAGATTTCATGAGAAGATTCCAGCTCTAAGGTATCACCGCACCATATTTTCGCTGATAATTTTCAGGGAGTTTTTCAGGATTTTTATCAAAAGACGTTTACACCATATATTCACCAGAATTTAATACACAATCAAGTTTGGAAATGAAATACTCCATAAATCATAAGCTTGTTAAATCCAAGAAAATAAGAAATTTAAAAACATAGTTACTGACGTCTTTTCATTTAACAAGCTGAAAGCTGGTTTCCGAAATATCAGAAACCAGGCAAGATGGGGCGGTGATACCTTACCTTAGACATGTTAGAGCTGGAATCTCCTCGTGGAATCTCGAGGTAGGTCTGCGAATAATGTTTAGAACGGTGCTAGTGGGAGACCCCCTCTGGCATGTCTGGGGTAAATGTTTTGAACAGTGAACTTATGGACTAATCTCTGAGGAAACATACGTTTTTTAACGTGCCAAAGATTTATATAACGTTTCACATTTCTGTTGTTAAGCGTTTATTTGCTGTTACATACACGCAGGTGGTTGGGCTGGAGCTTCCTGATACCCCAGTTTATTTTGAGCTATTAAAGGTCGAATAAAGGAACATCAGCAAGTACAATTTTTGTATTTTTTTCCCCCTGTTTTTGTCCTGTCTCGTTTTTTATGTTGCCAGTTTTGTCAAGGGTGGTTTCCTCCACCTGGGCTGGAGGAACACTACAACGGCCTAGTTAGTTTTAATGACTCAACCTGAAAAAAAACTTCTCAAGAATAACACTGCAACAGTTAAGTTAGTTTTAAGCATGGCCCGGTTAAAAAAACACACTTTTCGAGAATAACAAATACATGTACGGAGGACAGATTTGAATTTAAAATTAAAGTGTGTGGGTTTTGGACAAAGGTGCATGATTGGCTTTTCCTCTACTTTCTTCCATTACTTGCAGCCAGCAACATGTGTTATATTGACGTCATGCTGTGTCTACCAAGAAGAAATGATTTAAAAGCCCATCATGCACCTAATGAGGTTTTGGTTCTAAGAATATTGTACAATTCCAAACTATAGTTTAAAGGATAACATGTCATAAACTGTATGAAGAATGACTTCCTTCAAATTGTCAGAAATCTTACGTTCCTCATTCCTGTGAAACCATACGGATGTTCGATGAAGACGTAACAGGAAATAGCTGTAGTCTTGTTGACTTTTTTGGTTGCTTATTTCATCTTTTCTCAGTGCCCAATGGGATTTGAGAAGAAAGACTTTAAAGCTGTAATAGTGACTCACATCTTAGTTTTATCAGATAAGGATGGAAAATTGAGAGGAAATTTGGTGCCATGGCTGGCAGATTGTTAGCTCTGAACTATTTAACTTAGGAAATTGTGGTATTTCACCGTTCCCTATCCCTTCCCTAACCCATGCCTCCCCTCCCCTATCCTCTTTAAGTCTTTGTACTTTTAGTGCTTCACTTTTTCTATTCAGAGTTTTCGTTTCCCTGTCTGAGGTGTTTGGATCTTTCCTTAGCATTGAAGGCATGTTGACAAGACCTGAGTGAAAAAAGGGCAATTCCGTTAAGACAGTGAAGTTTGGAATCAAATCTACCCAACGTTCATTGACCGCAAGATGTGATATGGTCTATTTGCACGACCCTAGCAACCCTTGTTGACTAGTCACAGTTAGTCTGGTTTGATAGGCACGAGTTGTATTAGAAGGAGGAGATTTTCCCTCCTTATCTTTTTTTTACCTAAGTACGCAAAAACTGTGCTTTAGACTACAACTTAAAACTTTGAAATCATTATTTCATGGGAATACAGCTATACCTATTTACCTGTACATGTTATTTGCTTACATAGTTGAGATAAAATATTTTTATTTTCACATTTGATAGTGTGCAATATTCTACAATTTTTTTCTTCTTAATTTGCTGAAGTGAAGAGCATCATTCTTGTTTTGCCCAAATGTAACAGCCTTTTGTTTTGAGTCTGTGAATATGAGTTAAATACTTAATGCCAAAAAATAATATGATGATATAAATTAGATTAATAAAGCCCATTAAAAAGGAGATCACTCTAATGATGTAAGCCTTTCATTTGGATATTTCCAGAAACAAATCACATAGTTGGCACATGGACTTCGATTAATTAAATACTGACAAACCATCCCTAACTTTAGTATTGGTAGGTAGCCTACATTGTACATACTGGCCTCATTCAGTTTCCACTTTCCAACACAGCATAAACTCCACATTGTTTGGTTGTGTTGTATTACTGTATAGTGTTTCAATACACCACCTTCATATAAGTGAAATACACTTGAGCATGGCGTTAAACACCAAGCAATTAATCAACTTGCAGTGCTACTGAAACAGTTAGTAAAGTTATTTTTAATCACTGTTTGTTCTGTAGGTTTCCAGATGTTAGTTATGGTGATCAGTGACCACAGGCTCAGCTAATGGGATATCTGTATTATAAAAATGTCTTCCATTTCTCTATAAATCCTCAGGTGTGAGTTGTTGAGTAGAAGACCATGTCCAGACAAGCCATCATGATTTCTGCCAGAGAAATAAGACAGGGTGATGTGGCTTTCTTAAACTCCAGTTGACAGAGCTTATCAACACTGTCAGGACTGATTGTCAATCAAACTCTCTTTAACCCAAACAACCACAACAAAGTTTACCTTCAGATATCCCCCTGTTTACTGCTTCTACAAAGCCCTACTGATAACACTGGAATGATCTTTGACTAGTAATGAAGGAATCTTTAAGTATGGAAATTTCGGTACTTGTCTTCTCTGGTGTCATCAGGTCACTGTAATGAGTCTTCTGTGTATCAGCCAAACGTCTTTTAAAAGGGCACAAGGACTCAAATGAGATCTATTTCTTAGCAATCAAAAGCCCGTTTTGCTGGAGTGAAACCCTGAATGAGATGGGTTTGTTGGTCAGAATTGGAAATTTTATTAAGGTACTGGTAGATTTATAGCTAGATATTCAAGTGAACAGACCCTGTTTAGTGTAGATAAAGTAAACCGATCACAATTCTCTGCATATAAAAAGTTTGTTTTTTTAAATTTAAACAGATTTGAATATCAGGTACTATATAAAAAAAGGTCAAAGACGAGCAATAATGCATTCTTTTTTTTTCAAAAATGAAATTTGCATAATAAAAATATCCTGAAAATTTGAAAATAAAAAGTGCAAAAAATGTTTAAGGCTTGTGGAAGGAATAAGAAAAAAACAATTTGTAGAGACATGCTGTGCTTCGATAAAAAGTGTGATTGTCACAAAAAAACTTTTGAATCATAAAGTTTCAAATGTAAATAGTTTGGATTTGCTTGACTATAGTGAACTGAGACGTTTGTGGAGACAAACCAGCTAGAATTATGAAAACTCAGACAAAAATAATAGCATAGAATAATAAATATTTGTTCAACTGAACCAGTCATTATTGTACGTTTCCACCATGCTACAGGTATAGTATACTTTTATAGAACACACATATCCAACTGTAGACCAATATCAAGTACTAAAAACTGTTTCTTCAAGGAACTCAAAATTTAGACAGGTTCTAGGTTCTAAACATTGGTAAACAGTTGACTACTGTAGCTATTGAGGACAATTTGAAGGTAGTTAGATGGGCTTTTCTTAAGAGCAGCACCGAGTTTGACAATTCAAGGCACCTTGTATTGTGTAGTTAGGATTAAGCTTCACCAAAATCAAATTTGTCTCCCTTCTAACTTCAATCACTCTTTATTATTCGATCTGTCACAAATTCTGTTGATTCCGAATAAATCCTGAACTAACCAGCTAACTTTGGACTCCTATAAATAGAGTTCTTGAGGTCATTGCAAAACACCATTTGAATGGGCTGAAAATATGACAAAACCTCTTCCTGAATTACTTTTTATTATTTGATCTGTCCTAAACCCTGTTGATTGATTAGAAAGCGTGACCTAGTACCATCTCATTTATAATCCCAAAGACATAAAAAACATAAACATATTCTCCAATCTATGGGCATGTCCTTGGAATTAAGATTTAAGATTGTTTTGGGGTCTAACAACACGTTGAGTATGTGTGAAGAAAATTTGTGTTTTCCCATTTCGCAGATGAACTGGTGATCAAGTTTTTGAAGGTATTACAAAACACAATTTGAAGCAAATATAATAAAAAAGCATGCTGCTTTTTACTAAATACAAGTACGATCAAGGGACATATACTATTTTGGGGGGAATGACTTCTGATTACAGTTGGTCAAGCGCTCTGTTATGAATGTGCTAAATTGTCTTGAGTTGTTTGAGACAATCTGATGAGGATCAGATTGTCATATAATGAGGTATGTGGCATTAGATTATGTAATAAAGGAAACATTTGAAAACTAAGCTAGTGGAATTGAGTTTGTAGATTATATTTTGTTTCTAATGTTCAAAGTGTCATTTGTGAAAAAAATTCCTTTGTTTACATTCTTAGATGGACTCCTAATGGAGTTTTTGGAGTAATTTCAAAAGGCCATTTGAAAGGACTGAAAACAAATATTATAAGTATCTGGTCCCATGCTTCTTCCAAAAACATCTTGTAATATCTATATAGTTCAGGGTGTCATGACAGTCAAATGACGTTGAGCGACCCTGAAATAAGCATGTGGGTGAAGCTAGAGTGATGACAAACTTTTTCTAAAAATAGCCAAATAGTCTACAGTACAGGGCAGAACTAACTTGCGACTAAATATGCCCCAGCGCTATTTAATAGGAGTGACTGCAATTTTTTTCTTGCGAATCTATTTTGATAGTAGGCGCGGCTAGGAGATTTTCAAGCGCACCCATTTTAATTTTCGAAAGTGTCGAAAATATGTTCCATCGCGTTGAAAATATGTTCAGTCGCGTCGGAAATCTGTTCAAATTCAGGTCGTCTGTCATGTGCACTTCTTCCATCTTGTTGGTCGAAGCATTCAACATCATCTGGGGTTCCCGCGTTCATTTCCCGCGTTATTTTCCCAATCCTGCTTCTGATTGGACAACGTCCTTCACGTGATTTACAAACTGGTATACTGAATTAATTTTGGCACGTCAGGATTTAACGAACATGTGAGTGCGCTTCCTTTTTGTATCGACGCGCCTAATTTTTGTTTCGATGCGCCTGATTTTTGTTTTGACACACCTACTTTTTTTTCTGACGCGCCTTAATTTAAAAACGGCGCGTTTAACAACAGACTAGGAGCGACTGTCATACTTCTTAGATGCGCTATTATTAGCACGACTAGGCGTGCTTAATCGCGATTTTCTAAAAATATTAGGCGCGTTTATGTTTTTGTTCCACGCGCGTTCTATGTAAAGTTAATTCTGCCCTGTACTGTATATAGACCAGCCTGGTAATAAAAGTTTCTCCTGGAAATGTTGCCGTATGTCTTTGGAATGACTGCTGATTACCTTATCTAATTACCAGTGGATAATTAAACTCTCTTAGAACATCCTTTCCCAAGCTGAATCACAATTTCACCAAAATTCAATTTGTTAGCAGTCCAACCTCAGGCAGTCTTTTAAAATGAAGTCCTTCAGATTGAGATTTTAGATAGTTTTTTTTAGTCCAACAACATGTTTAGGATGGGTGAGGAAAGTTTGGTTTTCCCAGTTCCTAGATGAATTGATAATGGAGTTCTTAAAGTTATTGCAAAACAAGATTTGAAGAATATATAATTACAGAGCACACTGCTTTTAACAAACTGCTTTTAATAGATATTGATGTAATTGTATGTGGAGACATGATTCTCTGAAAGGCATCTTGTAGTATATATTTTATGCCCACCACTAAACTACAGTTAGTCATCTGATTTTAACTCTAATATATTAGAATAGACGATCCTGGTAATAAAAGTGAAGTAGCTTCCAGGAAATGTTGCCATATTTCTTTGGAATGACTGCTGATTACAGCTAGTGATGTGCTAAATTGTCTTGGGTTGTCCGAGATGATCCAATGAGGAACAAGATTGTCAATAGATCAGGTATTGGACGGTCGTTTCTTGAATCTATATTCCTTCATTACCTTATCTAATGAACAGTGAGGTAGAAAACTCTCTTACAGCATTTTTTCTCAAACTGAAACACTATTTCACAAAATTAAAGTTAGTCAGGAGTCCATCCTCAATCACTCTTTATTAATCGATCTGCCATAAATTCTGTTCATTCAAGAGAAATCATGAACAAGCACCAGCTAATCCCAAAGAAGTTCAGAAGCCAAGAACAAGATCTCATGTGTGCTTTTCATCCTATAAAGGAAATATTTTAAAACAGTCAGTCAAATTGAATTTTTAGATAATATTTTGGCTCTTATGTTCAAGGTGTGTGAGAAAAGTTTCCATGTTTACATTCTTAGATAGACTCTTAATAACAAACAAAGAGTATTAATCATTATGTGACCACATGCTTCATCTGCCAAAGACATTTTGTAATATCTATATGAACCCCTCTTTTAAATTATACAAGGGTTACATTCAATAAATGAGATCATAATTCTACAAGTTATACATAATTCTACATTATTTTAGCAGTAAGATTGTTCGTTCTATGATCTGTAATTAGATGCTAATAAAGGATGGTAAGTTTACTTTGTCGTGTCTTGGTTAGGTTGAACCATAAATATTTTAGAAAACACATTCTATTTACCAATGATTTAAATAACTCTACTATAACTTAATAATCTTCTTCTTTGCTACAGATATTGGCAAATCTATAACAGTAAAAAAAAAATTCTTGAATTGAGTAATTCATCTGTGTCGTAGTGGTGACCGCCTTCTGTCTACAAACCCTGTAAGGTGCATGCAAACATAGTGTCTTATACGGATTCGTATTGCCCCACAAGGAGTTGATTATTCAGTATAAATAATTTCTTAATTGAGCAAGTTTTTCAATCGTTTAATTTTACTTCTTGAATAATTGGACACTATCATTGATTAAGTTTCTCTTTTATATAATATTCTCTTTCTGTGTGCCTCAGACAGTATTGGCATTTTATAAAGATGAGTGCCTGACCTTGCATACTAATTAATCTCCTTTGGTTTGTTTGTGATATTTGTGATAACAGTATTTAATCCATAGTGAACTATTAGCCCAAGAGCTCTTACTCTCATCAGTCTGTAGATAAAACCGGTTCAAATATGTACACAGGTTGTTTATCTTTTGGGGTATCCATGAACATAATTGATCAAGACAGTGTACAAGTCAACATGGCCGCCTGTTGTCATGGTGACCATCTAACCGGTACAATGTTTCAGAAATGCTATCCATTATTTTGAATCATTAACCACTTAATACACAACAGCTATTGGATAATGGTGGCCCAGGGGATATGTCCACAACTTTATTTTATGATTCGTTATGTACATTTGCACACTATAACACTCATGTTTATGATACTCTAAGGTTATGTTCAGACATTCATTCTGTAAATGTGATTTTCTAAAATGAGACAGGTTAAATATAGAACTAACAATACAAGTCAACAAAATTTTGCTTGGTTTGTTTGATTATTAAAACTGAGTGGTTCAAGCATTTAGGTTTAGTTATTGCCCTGGTGTTTCTCAAGCAAAGCAGTTATAGGGGCTGGATTTCATTTGTGTGATTGGTACTATAACATTCCACACTTCAAAAAGTAGACCTACATGTATGCTACACAACTATAGCTCCCTCTGGGGTAAAACGGTATGTTTTGAACAATAAACACATTGACAACTTTGGACTTTATTTACCGTTACATATATGCAAGTGGTATCACCGTCATCATAAATCAGTCTGGGAAATAATCTTCAGTATTGCATTTTAAAACATCATTTTACATCAGTCAAATAAATTGACGGATCTATACAGGCTCTTTTTCTAACCATTCTCAGTTTTTAAAATGTAGTTTGTTTGCAGCCCCTCCAGATCTTCATTTAATATATTTTGATAGTCAATCCCCCTTTTTCCCAATGCTTCCAATGTCCAAGATTTTTTTATGTAAAGATCAATTGTGTAGAGCTACATTTATAAGATTAGCGAAGTAAAGGACGTTAGTTAATTAGAAAATCTATTGGATGCCCTGATGAGCTTTAAAAAGTAGGCCTATGTTACACAACTACAGTACAGGGCAGAACTAACTTTACATAGAACGCGCCTGGAACAAAAACAAAAACGCGCCTAATATTTTTACAATATCGCGCTTAGGCGCGCCTAGTCGCGCTAATAGCGCGTCTACT